>PVKS010002062.1:0-71315 GCA_004027875.1 Aplodontia rufa | reverse complement strand
CCAGCGGGAAGCAGGTTGGCTGGGCATCCTGGGGTGCTGGGCTGGGTGTCTCCACCAGGACTATGTGGACTTGCCAGCCCGGGTAGTGCAGCCAGAGTGTGAGGCGGAGAGGGCAGAGGACAAGCATCTGCCTCTCCTGGCCCTCCTCTGGGCTGCACAGGGATCAACTGGGCACCTTGGGGTGGAAGTAGGCAGCAGGATCTGGATTCTTGTGGATCTTCTAAGTCCCCCAGTTGCTGGCAGTCATCTGAAGCCCTTGCTGCAGAGCCGCCTGGTGGGAGGGCCTCCCTGGGGTTGAGGGTCCCACCCATCCCCAGGGGAGATGCCTGCCCTGGCCCTGCGTCTTCGCAGGTGACAGCACCGGGCTCCTGCGCTTTGTTTCTCAAGGTGTCTTTCTCCATCTTTGGGTTGGCTTCTTTTCTTTGTGTTCATCTGAAAGTTTAGCAACAGTACTGCTGTTTTTAACAAAACCTGTCAACGTCGCTGTTTCATTTTCTCTTTGCATTTCACTTGACTTCTGATAATTTGTGTCTGCCTCATTAATATTCCCTTTCTAATTGGCCCATTTCATGCTGTCTCCTTTTTCCTTTTGTTAACAGGTCCTATTCAAGTTCCCTACATCACTGTTGTACACTGCAGTTTTGCACCGCGGCAAGCTCTCGGTACCGCCTCCTCCACCCTGGCCAGCCTCTGCCAGCCACCACTGGGCTTCTCTTTCGGAGTTTACTGTTCACACTGCACTTGGAAGCCAGATCTTGCAACATTTTTATAAATCCGCCACTGGCTTCCTTTTCTCAGCAAGAGCACCCCAGGGACTCCCGAGGCCGCAGATGGCAGGGTGCCCTCTCCTGGCGACGAGGAGTATTGCATTGTGTGTTCATTGGGGAACACTGGGTTGGCTCCCTGTCTTGACTGCCAGGAGAGATGTAGGAGTCTCTGACTTGGAGATCTTGTTCCCTTGATGATACTCAGGTAGGTTTGTTGGGTTATGGAGGATCTCTTTCAGTTTCTAGAGGAAACTACTACATGTCACCTAACCATGGTGTGAATTCACATTCCTGAGATCAGCACACAAGGGATCCTTTCGTCCATGCTTACATCTTGTTGGAAGTAGCCTAGTGGTATGAGGTAGGCACACTTCGTTCTTCTGCGGGGGATGTCCAGGTTTCTCAACACCTTTTGTTCAATGGCCTTTTCCCATTGGGATGGAAAACAATTTGCTCTAATTCAGTCCAGTGTTCTCCTCTCCCTCCTCTCCTGCCTCCCCTGTCCCTTCCCTCTACTCTACTGATCTGTCTGCTATATACTTATACTACAACTTCATTTCTTGATTTTGCAAACTGCACTTTTTTGCTTATTCTAAAAGTTTTTGTGTAGTCTCTGTGGTTTTCCATGCATAACATCATGTTGTCTGAAAACGAGACAGTGTGGTTTCTCTTCATTTCCTCATGTCTTCTGTTTCTGTTTCCTGCCTGCTTTCCTGGCTAGGACGGCCAGTACTGTGTGGTATAGAAATGGTGGAATAGGCTTGTCTTGTTCCAGATGTTGGAAGAAAGATTTCAAGATGCCACCATTGTGTAATTTATGGACTCTTCTTTTACAGCCTCAATTGTGTTAAGGACATTCCTTCTATAATGGATTTGTTGAGTTTTCATAATGAAAAGATGTTGAAAAAAAGTAATAGAGTATCTTTTCTCTACCTTTTCCTCAGTGGTCTTTCCAAACCATTCGCTCACTTGTGATATTGCTTGTGTGTGGTCACTGGACTTTCCAGTCAAGTACCTCGGCAGCTGACCTTTCCTTAAATCCATGCAATCAAGCAGGAAAATGAAATCCCCGGGCTTCGCCCTTGGCTCTAAGCTGGGTCAGTCCTTCAATGCAGTTAGGCCATCCACAAGGGTTGCTCAAACTCTTCACCTGCTTCATGCAGTGCCCACACATCATCCTGTGGAGCTGGATGAGGATTCTCTGTTCTAGCCATTGACATGCGTGTAGTCTTGATTCCCAAGAACATGCAGACACTCTTGGAAAACCTCATTTCCCCTAGCATTGTTCTCTCTGCTCTCCTCCTCCTCTGGCCTTTGGGTGTCTTCTGCTTGTTGCATTGCTGCCCCTCTAAATGCTTTCAAGGGGCCCCTTCTTCCTAGCTCTGCAGATGTCTATCCCTCATGGAACTGCCAGGTAGCTCTAAACACAAAGACAGCTGTTTAGAGCAAGATCCGTATTTCCCCTTGCCACCCACAGCCCTGGGAGTGTGGGCTGCTATCACACAGCTGTAGCTGAGCTGAGGCTGGGGGACACAGGTGGGCCAGCAGACATACCACAGTGCTCCCTCACAGAGATTACCAGCCTCTCCGCTAACAGTAGCATGGTTGCTGCAAGTTTTAGATTCCACAGTTGAAAGAGGGTTGTTCTAATGGTTTTTGCAGTGGAATGGTTTTCTACACAAGACCCTGTTCCTTATACCATTTTTTTTTTGTGATGTAACTATATGTTATGTTTTTTATTTAATTTAAAAATATTTTTAAAAACAAGTGAAAGTATAATAAAAATGCACCTTTATGTGGGATGCAGGGAATTTCATAGCATTGATTAGAGAACATTTTGAAGGTATCATCACAGCTTTTAATGATCAGGCAGAAAAAATTGCATTAATTATACAAATAGATATCCAAATACTCAAGAATCAGAAATGCAAAAGATTCCTTGGTGTATACACAGTATTGAGACTTAATCACTGAGTCACTTACATCTATTCACTAAATAAGGTGTTGTTGGCTGCCTCTTAAACACATCAACACATTAGTAAACATACTAGTAGAAGAAGCACAGGTCCAGACAATACAGTGAAGTCTGGAAAGCTTCATACATTTTATAACATAGCAACTTAATGTTTGGAAAAATGAATTCAACAAGCTGAAAAAATCTTGTTGATTTGAGACAATTAGCTTTCTACTTTAAAAAAGACTAGTTTTAAGAAAAGTTTTTGATTTGCAGAAAAATTGAAAGAACATTGAATTCCCTTTGGCCCTAAGTTCTGTGACCCTATTAGTAGTATTTGATGTTAGTATGGTATGATTGTGGAAGTTAATGAATCAAAACTGATACATGAAGTTATTAAACAGGACCTGGGCTGGGATGTCGCTCAGTGGTAGAGCTCACTGAGCCTGCTTGAGGCACTGGGTTTCACGGACAGCAACACAGAACAAACAAACCCACCTGCACATAAGCTGTTAAAATAAAAGATCCAGACCCGATTCAGACTTGCCTAGTTCTCACTCTGCATTCCTTCTTAGTTTTCACAGAAGCACACTAAGTGTAGTGATTGGTCACCTTAGGCTGCTGTGTGTTAGATGATTTATCAGATTTTCCTTGTTTTTGAAGACGATGACTGGTCTGAAGACAGCTATCTAGAAGAAAGTCCCTCGAATGGGATTTGCTGGTTATTTTCCCAAAGTTGAGACTAAGGCCATATTTTTTGAGAAACAGAATACTCTTTCCCACTGTGCAGTATGAAAACATGAAACGGACACCCTGCCCACATGCTGTCCCCAACCTTACCTGGAGCACCTGAGTGGCCTTGCTCAAGTGAGGCTGGTGTTCCCAGGGCCTCTCTGCCCCTGCTCCTGTTAGCCTACTCTCCATGCTGTCACCCTTACAGGAAGTCAGGGGGTGCAGGTCTCACTGGAAGCACCTCTACAGGAAGCCATGGGGTGCAGGTCTCATTGGAAGCTTGTCTTCAGGAAGCCAGTGGGTGCAGGTTTCACCAGGAAGTGTGTCTTCAGGCAGTCATGGGTACAAGTCTCATCAGGAAATACTTCTACAGGAAGTCAGGGGTTGTAAGTCTCACCAGGAAGCTCATCTTCAGGCAGTCATGTAGGTCTTACCAGGAAGTGTCTTCAAGAAGTCATGGGATGCAGGTCTCACTGGGAAGCCCCTTTACAGGAAGTCATGGAGTGCAGGTCTCACTGGGAAGGCATCTTCAAGAAGTCATGGATGCAGGTCTCACTGGGAAGGCATCTTCAAGAAGTCATGGATGCAGGTCTCACTGGGAAGCACTTCTACAGGAAGTCAGGGGGTGCAGGTCTCACTGGAAAGTGCATCTTCAGGATGTCATAGGTACAGGTTTCACTGGGAAGCACCTCTATAGGAAGTCAGGAGTACAAGTCTCACTGGGAAGCACCTCTATAGGAAGTCAGGGGTGCAGGTCTTACTAGGAATTGTCTCTATCGGAAGTCAGGGGTGCAGGTCCAATAGGGAAGTCCCTCTACAGGAAGTCAGGTGGTGCAGGTCTCATCAGGAAGTACCTCTACAGGAAGTCATGGCTGCAGGTCTCATAAGGAAGTACCTCTACAGGAAGTCATGGGTGCAGGTCTCACCAGAAAGCACCTCTACAGGAAGTCGTGGAGTGCAGATCTCACTGGGAAGCACCTCTACAGGAAGCCAGGGGTGCAGGTCTCACTGGGAAGCACCTCTACAGGAAGTCAGGGGTTTGGGCACATTGGAAGCACCAATCTTTCAGGCAGAGCACTGAGCTCATTAGAACCTTTAGATGCGGATTTGCTTCCGTCATTCACTCAGTTGGTGCTGATTTGCCTCAGTGTGCATTCATGGTGTTATACAGGTCACAATGCAATGATACTCCATCATTTCTTACTGAGATCATTCTAGTTGGGGGCACTGGGATCTTCTTAGTTTGGGTCGGGGGTCACAGTTCTGTCATTACTATTATTATTACCAACGTTACTGTTTTTTTCAGGGCTGAGGACTGAACTCAGGGGCTTGCGCATGCTAGGCAAGCGCTCTGCCACTGAGCTAAATCCTCAACCCCTTACCAATGTATTTTGATTGGCAAATCACAGTTGGGTAATTTTGGCAAATCACAGTCGTGTGATTTTATGGACTTGAATGTGATGTTTTTGACATATGTACACAGTGTGGAATGGTTAAATTAATCTAGTTAACTTATTCATCACCTCGTCTATCACTTTTTAAGGGTGCAAATAGCATTTTCATGTTTTTATTAGTGCAGAATAGTCACACATAGTACTGGGGTTTGTTTTGACATAATCATACATGCGTGGACTAAAGTTTGCTGCACTTTGTCAATGTGATGAGACTTTCAAAATATTCTTTTCCAGTTATTTTGAAAGATGCAGTGTATTATTATTCCACCTGGTCACCTTGACAAGCCCAGTTCCTCACTGTGTGACACTGTAGGAAGCCCTGTCCTCCTCTACATGATCCACACGCCTGTCCTGGAAGCCACTTCTCCAAGGATCCCTCTCCACCTTACTGGTTGGTGGTGTTGGGTGCTCTCCTGTGCTGCCAGGTCATCTTGGGAGAAGATGAGGGTACTTCTGTGAATACTAACCCTGCGTGCTTGTGTCTGCATGGGTTTATGAGTGGAATCATCAGCGCTGCCCTAGGTGCAAGGAAGTTCTCACTGGACTGTCCGGCTCTCCTCCATGAACAGGGAGGAAATTCCCATCTGTGTTCTGTGAAAAGCTGTAAACACCCATTTGAAAGTGAAGGCCCAGTTGCCTCCCTCTATGTACATGGTGACCCAGTTCCAGCACCCGTAACAGCGGGATGGGAATTATTAATCTTCTCCCATTGCATAAGCTTATCGACTGGAGCCAGTGCTGCTGTGCAAACTCCCAGGGGTGCTCAGAAGCCCCTTCTCTCGCCATCCTCACTGAACTTCCTCCATACATGTGCAACACTCACACAGATGGTTTTGCCACTTGTGTCTTCTAACCTCATGGGCACAACCTCTGCCAATTCACAATGAGATACGCAACTCAACAAGGCAAGTTGTAGGTATCCGTGTCCCAGGTCCCAGCACGTCATTGGACAGTTCATCATCTTCCTGTTGTCAGGATGGTCTGCCCTCAAATGAACCTAGTCTCCTCTGTCTTTAGAGGGGAAGACTGGCTGTGTGATGGACTTCTGTGCCCTGCAGCTTCCGGGACATCTGATCCTTTCCTGAAGGGAAGGATATTCCGCTAACTTAGTGTAAAAGTTAATAAATTAAGTATTTGTTCTGTTCTCCATACTTTTCTCTAGACATCAACCAACTGTCCTAAAATTTAATATGGTTCTGACAGTATCACCCATCTGAACAAAAATAGAAAGAAGGAAGGAATCTAGCATAGAAAATGCAGTCTCTTAGTGTACAGCGTTAGAGCAATTTGATAGCCATTTGGTGAAAATAACATTCTGCAAAGCTTTCCCAGCAAATGTTTGACGACTGCAGTCGTGTGCTTGTGCGTGGTTTTCTTCTTAAGCTTGTACAGAATTGAGAAAGTGCAGATGTCATGGCCACACCATAGCTACCGCCCTCTGCACTCTCATCCGCTGCCACCATCACTGGAGGCTGGGATTTCCTCGGACTGGACCCACGTTTCCAGCAGCTCTTCTGGAAGGTGGAGTACCTGTCCTCAGCCCTCCCGCGGGTGGGCAGGTAGCTTCGGCTTCCTCTGCGCTGTCCTCCACGTTCACCCTGCCTCACCTGGCTGTCTGTGGTGTGTGGCTCCAGCCACCCAATGGGACTTGGGCTGGTGCCTTGAACTGCCACCCACATGTCCTCACCTTCCTGTGTGCCTCCTGCCCGCTCAGAGCACACTCACGCTGTGCCTCATGCTGTTAACAACCCCTTTCCCTCTCTACTGTGTCAGTATAAACTCCTCATATTTAACTACAATTTAAACAAGTTACAGATGAAGCACTTTACATTCCCCAAATCCAATCTTCCTTTGTTCTCCCTCAGAGACAGCCAGTGTCTCGAATCTGCCTCACATGCATAAGCACTTTTAAATATCATAGAGTGTTATTTTAGATTTTTATTTTGTTTCCTGAAATTTTCTTTTATCCACTCAAATGACTGAGTCCAAAATTGTTGCCTGGTGATGAACTGTTGCAGTACCCTTATGGATTTTGGACACATCCTTAATTACTCGTTCTTTATTACTTAGTCTTCTCCCCAGGAGAGTGTGAAAGGTGTGTTTTTCTCCATCTGATTGCTTGTGTGTCCTGAGAATGTGCCAGCCACAAAGCAGATGCTTGCCCAATTCTTTTGCTGAGTGAACAAGAGTATGTAGTGACATTGTAAGGCAGAACAGTGGTGATTTGATTCACTATTATAGTACAATGTGGTTCAGATTCACTTATCCATTGCTGTACCAAGGTTTATTTGAATAACATCTGATTTCTAATATTGTAAGCAATCTTGCAAGAGTCCCTAAGGTATACGTGACAAGTCACCCCAGGCACTTATTTAAGCCAACTGCCAGAAGGTGGGGAACTTGCACTTTAGTCTTGAATAGGTGTCACCAAGCTCCCCTTTGGAGGCTGAATAGGTGTCACCAAGCTCCCCTCTGGAGGCTGATGCTGGAATTACCAAATGATTCTTTTTCCAATCAGATAAAAGTAAACTGTCATCCCAGCTTCCTACCCATTTACGTTTTCTTGATTATTTCTTACTTACTTTAACTCTGTTAAGTAACAATTTAGAAATAAGCTGTTTTCCATTTTTGCAAAATCTTTTACATTTTCCCATGGTTTTCTTTCTTACCTCTTTGTGGTTTCAGTATTTTTAGATGCTCTGCTTTGTCATCTGTGATGACTGCAGACATCTACCACCCCCATCCAAGCAGCAGTGGACGGCCTTGAGCCCTGACTTGTAAAATCCTGGGCACCGGTGGCTTCCGTGTCATCTTAGGGGCCTTGTGGTCCCCATCTGCTTTACCATGCAGGTGGTTCAAGCTTGGGCTCCAAGGTCATGTATGAGGCTGACCCGGAAGCGCACACGCACCCTGCAGTCAACACATTTAAATGCACAAGCTCTGCTCACATGCAGGAGTCTCCTGTGGGCCTGGAGTCCAGTCCTTGCTTCAGCCCTCCTGTGGGCACTCTGTGAACCCTGGCTACCACCTGGGCTGCTGGGGCATCCGGTCTGCGCCTCACAGGTATGTTGGTGCTTTACTGTTGTCACCAAGACACCCGGCAAGAACAACTTAGAGGAGGGAAAGTACCTGGGCTCAGGGTTTCATAGGTCTCAGTCCATCGATGGCTGCCTCCGTTGCTGTAGGTGCAAGGTGAGGCAGCACCTGATAGGTAAGGGCTGCAGAAAGGAGCTGTCATTAGCCACAGCAAAGAAGCAGAGAGCAGGGAGAAGGGCCCCAAGGCAGAGACACCGTTCCAGGGCACACCCCAGGGACCACCTCTTCCAGCCCTGCCACACCTGCCTGCAGTTGTCACCCAGCCAGTCCAGTTGAACTAGGATGGACTGAAGGTTATAGCTCTCATGACCCAATCATTTCACCTCTGAATACCCCTGTATTACTGAGAGCTTCAGGGGATACCCCACTTCTAAACCATAACAGCAACCCTGGCTTCACAGTGACAGTAGCAGTCACTGACTTCATATGTGACAGTGGACTGTGACCCACACATGTAAATCACGAAGCTGAACTAGTCTCCAGGTACCCAGCCCAGAAAGCCAAACCAAAGCCTCCATGCCCAAACCCAGAATGGTCCATGGCACCAGCGTTTCAGTCCAAGTGGCCACTGGAATAAGCACCATGGCTGGCGTTTTGTAGCATTCCAGAGCAGGCTGGGGAATGGTATTGTATGATGAAAGGGGAGGATCCAGCCCTGCCCACAATGGAGGTAGTGAGTGGAGAAAGAGGAAGCAGCCCTGAGACTCGTTTGGGGTACAGCTGGTATAATGTTTACATTTTGTTTAAAAAGTCCAGTTTGCTTGTATTAAAAACTCCTCCTCTTCCTGCGTATGAGGATGTAGAGCCAGCATACCCCTTTTGTCTTGGTTTGAGCTTTCAGGGTCTCTGCTTTCCCCGGTCTCCCCTCTCTTTCCCTGAATTGAAGCTTGTTGCCCCTGATGCTCTGGGTCCCCACCTCACACCCTGTGGGCTGCACACCAGCTGGGATGCAGGTCTACTTCCTCTTCCACTTCCTCAGCAGCGTCTCCCTGACCTCCCTGTTGCGCAGGGTGTAGATGAAGGGGTTGAGAACCGGCGTCACCACCGTGTTCAGCACGTGCACGGCTTTGGTCAGGTCCAAGGAGTCCTTGATGGAGGTGCGCACGTGCAGGAAGATGGTGGACCCGTACCAGATGAGCACCACGGTGAGGTGGGAGGAGCAGGTGGAGAAAGCCTTGCTGCGGCCACTGGCCGAGGGGATCCTGAGGATGGTGCTGATGATGTAGACGTAGGAGACCAGAGTGATGAGGCAGGAACTCAGGATGACCACAAAAGCAATCACAAAGGCCACGAACTCCACTGCCCACGTGCTGGTGCAGGCCAGGGCAATCCAGGGCGCGATGTCACAGAAGAAGTGGTTAATGGTGCGGGGACCGCAGAAGGACAGGCCGCTGATGAGGGCTGTTGGCACCGCGATAGCCAGGAAGCCACAGACCCAGGAGCCCAGGGCCAGCTGTGCTGAGAGCAGGCTGCTCATGATGACCCCATAGTGCAGCGGGTAGCAGATGGCCAGGTAGCGGTCGTAGGCCATGGCCGCCAGGAGGAAGTACTCCGTGCAGCCCAGGGAGAAGACCAGGTACATCTGCAGAAGACAGCTGGGGAAGGAGATGGTCCGGCTCCTCCCCAGCAGGATGGCCAGAGCCTTGGGGACTGCGGCTGTGGTGTACCAGACCTCCAGGAAGGAGAGGTTGCTCAGAAAGAAGTACATGGGGGTGTGCAGCTGGTGCGAGGTGCTCACCAGCAGCAGGATGGCCGCATTGCCACCCACCGTGAGGACGTACATCACCAGGAAGAGCGCAAAGAGAGAGAGCTGCAGGGCCTGGGGCCCTGGGAAGCCCAGCAGGAGAAAGCCGTGGGCTGCTGTCTCGTTGGTGTCCATGGCAGACCTGAAAGCAGAGGCTTCTGACCACACCTAGAACTACACAAAGAAACAGGAAACACTCCGTGAAAGCCTGGAATTTGCTGACTGCTCTCTGAGCTGGAGCCAGCGTGGTTAAGGTGGGCTAGTCTAACAAAGCCCTGAGAGGCGTACTAGCCCAACCACCAACAGTTTAGGAGACTCCAGATCCCCAGTCAAAACCCGTCTAGCTGGGCCCCAGCTCCCCACCTGCAGCCCTGGGAAGAAAGCTTGTGATTCTGCATTCCGAAAGTACTCTCCCAGGGGCTGGAGCAGTGGCCCAGCAGTTACAGCACTTGCCTGTCATGTGCAAGGACACAGTTTTGAACCCCAGCACCATGTATTCAATGAAGTGTCAAAGCAACGAAAGTCACGTGAAAAACTAGATAAAATCGATTCCCTCTCCCTCTCTCTCTCTCTTATTGTCTTTCTTTCTTTAACAAAAAGCAAGAAAGAAAGTTAACTCCCAAACATAAGTCCCAACCCCCAATGTGTTTGATAGGCATGCCTCTAAACGGATTTTCTAATTTATCAGCCCTGTCATCAGAAAGAGTATTCAGAGGTAAACTATAAGAATTCTGCAAATAATTTGTTTCAAGTGATTTTTTTTGTCTTTTCCGATCTGTATTATTTTCGTGTTTAAATTTATTAATACAATGCATTCTTCTCATACAAAGAAGCAGAAATCCACACTGAGCAAAGCCCTTGACACAGGGGACATCCTCACCCTCATGTGGAAGGTGAGCATCGGGGTAGCTCAGAGAGGAGGCCACCTGCAAGCCCCTCCTGATTTAGGAGACTGCGGGAAAGCTGTTTGTCTCAGACACACAGTGGCTAGAACCTGGATTGGGGGCAGACTTTTGAACTGAGACCGCGTGGATTTGGGGGCTTCAATAAAGGAGCACTTGAGAGAGCAGGAACTTTCCATCCCTGGTACCACCCTCCTCCCCTGCCCAGGGCCACAATTCCTCCATAAAATTCTAATTTATTTCACATGCCCAGTGTCAACAGGCATGCTCAGAATACAAAACAGGAAAGTCAGTGGGTCCACCCCTGCAGTGTGCCTGATTGACAGCAAGGGTTCCCACTGTCACACAGGCAGAGCTTCTCCGACTTCAAGGGCACTGGAGGTGGAGTCCAAGCACAGATGCAGTTCATTCACTTGGGGTGGGGTCTGGCTTCTGCAGCTCTCTCAAGCTTCAGGAAGTGGCCAGCGGCCAGGACCACATCTAAGGAACGGTCCAGCATCCTTCTAATAAAACATAATGATTTGTACAGTTATCATGTATCAATTAAAATCAAAGGCATATATCCTGAGGCTTAGAGCAGTGACACTGCTAGCCCGAAGTTTCCTCAGCTGGGTGAAGGGAGGGGGCAGAGCCCACTCCTCCCAAATATACTATTCCAGTAAAGGAATTTTTTGAGTTGAAGGCAGCTGGAATTAAAAAGGAGCTATAAGAAAAACATAGCAGCTCAATTTACACTAGCTAAATTATGGAACCAACCCAGATGCCCCTCAGTGGATGAATGTATCCAAAAACTTGGTATATGTACAATGGAATTCTACTTAGCAATTAGAAATAATGATATTCTGGCCTTTGAAAGTAAATGGATGGCAATGGAAGAAATCATGCTGAGCAAAGTTAGCCAAACCCAGAGAGTTGAATATTTTCATTCATTTGTGGAGGCTGGAGTTAAGCCCAGACCTGTGTAAATGGTAGTCATCCTCATGTATTAGACCCAGCAAAGGCATAGCAACACAAAATCTAGGGCAATAATAGATATGTACTGGGGAGGAGAAGGGAGGGACAGGTGGGGGAAGGGAATGGGAGGGAGAATAGACAGGGATTTAGGGAGTCAATCAACAATGTAGCACACTATTCACCCCCTGGAGAATCCAAATAACATTTATGCAATCATTCAGTTCTGGAAAATTCTCAACTCAAGCATTTATATTGTCTGTAGGAGCAAAATATAGATGATTCAAGAAACTGGGGTGTGGGCAATATGGGGTTATTTTGATTTAAGAATATGTGGGGGTTGGAGCGGTGGCTCAACGGTTTCAGCGCTTTCCTGGCAAGCTCAAGGACCCGGATTCAAACCCCAGCACCACGTACACAACTAAGTGTTGGAGCAACGAAGGCCATGTGAAAAACTAAATAAAGTTGTTTCTCTCTTTCTCTGTCTCTCTCACTGTCCCTCTCTCTTTAAAAAAAAAAATAAAAAGAGTATGTGCATATCATAGTGTTATTTTACATGCACTTTATGATGGTATAGTAACTCAACTCCTTAATAAAAGTTAAAAAAAAGAAAAGAAAATGCTTCTAGATGCCTGTGTCCACCAGGATGGTGACTAGTCCCTAAGGACAGGGACTATCAGCCCAGGGACATCCCAGAGGAGGCAGATAAGAGCCTTGCAGAAATGCTCTTGCCTTCCAGTCGTCCCACAAGTCTCCATTCCCAGAAGCTACATCCCTCCATTTGTTCAGCCCCTTCTCTAGAAATTTTCTCTCCTTTGTTAAGATGCTGCATAGCCAAGTGTTAGCCACCCCTTTGAGCGACTTGCCTGAGTCCCCCGTATGTGAA
Source organism: Aplodontia rufa (assembly GCA_004027875.1). Taxonomy (NCBI): domain Eukaryota; kingdom Metazoa; phylum Chordata; class Mammalia; order Rodentia; family Aplodontiidae; genus Aplodontia; species Aplodontia rufa. The sequence continues at coordinate 58,829 of PVKS010002062.1, read as the reverse complement.
TCTTTTTAATAAACATGTGTGTGCTTTTCTCTTGTAAATTTGTCTCTTCTCGGTCTACTCAGCAGGGCTCCAGCCAGTGAGGCTAAGATAAGTGGAGGGAAAAGATTTGTTTACTCCCCTACTGTAGTAAAGAAACTTAGACTATTAGTTATCCTGATGAACAAACGGTGGTTCTAGATATTAAAGGTGACAAAGACAATAATAAATACAAACAAAAGTTACTCCTTAGCAGAACATGCTAAATAGTGGCTTTCCCAGATTTCCTGAAGTGAACATGCTTCAATATCTGTGTCATGCACAGGAAACACCATGTGCACTGATTCCCAGCTGGAGCACTGACGTCATAAGTTCAAGTCCTTTGGCATTGTGGGCTTGTTCTTTTGAAGTAGGACTCAGGGAGCACCATGTAAATACAAACTTAGGGACAGTCTATGGGGTGCTGGGGCTCCAAACACCATGCCCTAATTACAGACCCTGGTGGGCCGGTATTTGAAGCTGAGGTCACCTGAGCACACCACAGAGACAGGGAGGTACCTCTACATTCTCCTTTCCACATCCTGTGAAGACCCTCGTGTGGCAGGTGTCCTGCCCCTATCCAGAGAGAAGAAGTGTCACCCAGGTGTCTCCGTGGACAGCCTAACTATATTCTCCTCAGTTTACCAGAGTCGGATCACTTCCTCTGTCCTCCTGTCACATCTATGTGGCTGCTGCTCATGAAAGCACTCCAGGTCTCTGTGTCTGAATCTCTGAGGGCTCCCACGTCATCAAACTTGCATTGAACAATTCGCCGTGCCATTTTGTGTCAACCTGTCCTCATTGCAGGGGTGAGCTGTAGCCCGCAGTGGATGGGAGCACACACTCTCCCCACGGCTGTACAAAGCGAGTGGTTGCTGGCTGTCACCAGCCAGGTATCAGTCATGTCTGTGCAGATCCCATGAGCTTGGCTTTCTCCTAAGGTGCTAGGTCTATAGATGAGGAAACTGGAATATTGAGTCTAGAGAACGTGTACAAAATGCAGTCGGACCACCACTGCAGGAAGTCCCCCAGCAGACCAAGTTTTTAACCATAGAAAGACATTATTTGAGCTAATATTTGTTTGAAGCATGTATTGATTAGGTCATCTTTAAAGATCTACATGTATATTGCATGTAGTTGAGCAGTTTCTGAACTAATTCTAAGATGTTCTAAATAAGACTGAGCCCCTTAGGAGTTTTACAAAATTGGAGAAAGACATTGTCTGATTTATTAGCTTTAAATAAATTTTCATTTTATTTTAAAAATCAATTACCAGGGTAGTTTATTTTATAAAAATACATTATGATTTACTCACTGGATATAACAGGTAATTTAAAGACCTTAAGGGGAAATTCAAATGAATAAATAATTATTTTCATATATAGAGCAATGTTTCATTAAAAAATTGTGTTTCGCAGCAGATGGGAGGTTTGTGACAGATCCATCACGCAACTCAAATCTGTGATTTTGAAAGTGTCTAGCTCTGGATGGGGCGTGCCAAGTGCATAATGTAATTACCCTTTCTCACCCCCAGATGCAGAACCTGAGCCACATGCACTGTAAATGCCACTCACCTTTCCTGCTCTTTTAATGCATCATTTCCTTCATTGAAAAATGAGATTGTTCTCTGTGCCTCTCTCATTATTTCGGGACGTGCTTTCTCCTCTTGCAAGCATTACGCTTTGTCTGGCTCCGTCTTCCGTTGTCCTTCCAGCTTCTCTGTCTGCTTCCTTTGTCCTTCCTTGGATCCTGGTCTGTTACCACCAGTCTGTCGTTGGCTGTCCTCATGATAATGGGCTGCGTGCTGAAGCCCTTGGCTCTTAAGTAACTGCTTATGTCAGGAAGACTCCTGTGGGAGGAGGTGATTCTGCCCCTTGGGTACTTGGGTTCAGAGAGCCGTGACCTTCTACTAAATCTTCCTACATTGATAGCTTCAGAACCTTTCTAATCACCTGATATAAACAGCAAAATTTCAAGGTCACCAGAGCAGAGGAAGGGTAATATTTTTTATTTTAAATAAGTTAATCATTTAAAGATTTTGCAAAACTGAGGTAGTTTTTCTTTTCTTCCTTGAGTGAATAACGCAAGTTAAAATGTCAAAGGAGTAGGAAACCTACTGCCTAAGGATCAAAGTGGGGGCTGGTATAACTCAGAGGTATAGTATTAGCATGGGTGAGGACTGAGCTCCAACCTAGCACCCCCAAAAACAAATCAAGGAAAGGAAGTTTGAGTCTAACAGATGAATTAGTAATATATCAGATATTGGCCCAAAGCATTCACAATGAGGCATAATAGTACTAAAATGGAGTTCCCTGATTAACAGCGGAAAAACATTAGAACTTTATGTTACAAACACCATTGGTGGGGTAAAAGTTAAATCACCCTTGTTATGGAGCGATTTCTTATACAAAGCATGGGGGCAACTGGCTCTGTGAGCAAAACCCTGGTGAGGAACCGTGCCTGGCAGGTCCCAGGTCTGACAGTGCAGCGAACATTTAACTTGCTGCAGTTCATCTTGCTCTGTTCGCCAGGATTAGGTGCATCAGGCATGGGAAACTGTGCTTTCTCAGCTGCCTAATTTGGGTGTTGGTGAAAATGGGTCCCAGGCACAAAGGCAGCTACCTAACCCTACAGCTTCCTGTCTTCCTTCAGTCACCATGTGCAGTCACATAGCTCAGCACATGGCCCAGGTTGCTCTCCCTCCACATCTGTGACCCCCTTCTGTTCTGGGTCCCACCCCCGCACTGCCCCAGGTCTCTCCCAGGCCACCTGTCCCTGAGCATAGGGAGCACGTGTCCAGGTGTAAACGTAGTACACAGACCCCAAACTTCTCCGGACACCCAGGTTCTCCAGAGTGGCACGTGGTGGGGCTGTCACTCCCTTGCCCGTGATGCTTTGGGCACTTAGAGCTGCCAGCATGTGGAGGACTCCTCTGATGCCTGTAAAGAAGTGTCTAATTTGGATTCATTGTGCCTTTTACATGTCTTTCCTGAATTTGACCATATTTGAATGTTTCTTTGTTGTCTGAGTGTTTTCTCTGAATTGCACATTTATATGCTTTATTGTCAATTAATTTGTGTTTTTTAATTATCTAGTATTATCTATGTATCCTTGGGACTGATTATTATTTATTTTAAAAATATTTTCTGAGATTTTCTTTCCTATTTCAACATTATTTATCTGTTGTAAAAAATAAATGAACTCTTATGCAGTCACACTCACCAATATTTTCCTCTTAGGCTTTTGCTTTTTGGGGTCTGTTTAAGCAATCCCTTGTTGTTGAAATGTCAACATATCTGAATTGCTTTAAAGTTCTGACCAGCAATTTAGGGGTCTTATGTTTTTATTAGTGCATTATACATGTTATCGGGATTCATTTTGACACATTATGCATGCATTCAATATAATCTGTTCCACTTCCTCCCCAGTACTTCCCCTTTCCCTCTGCTCCTCACTTCTCTTCCTCTATTCCTTGTTGTCTTACTATTTATCTATAGTTTTATTTTTAAATTAGTGCTTTATAGCTACACAAGAAGGTGAAATTCACTGTTTATATTCATATATGTACAGAGCATAATTTGGTCAATTGCATTTCACATTCCTCCCTTTTCGTTCCCCTCCTCCCTCACCCTCAATGGTCCTCTCCTCCACTGAGCTCCCTTTTATTTTCCTGAGATCCCCCACTCCCTCATTCTCTTATGCTGGTCTAGCTTCTGCACATGAGAGAAAGCACTTGACCTTGACCTTTGAGTCTGGCTTCTTTCACTTAGCACGATGTTCTCCATTTCCATCCACTTTGCAGCAAGTGCTCTCATCTTCTTTATGACCAAGTAAAGAGATAGAGAAGGCCACTACTTAATACTAAAAGGAAACCTTCAACAGGAAGAAATAACCATAGTTAATATTTACTCTCCAAACAACAGTGCACCCAACTACATGAATAAATTACTGCATGACAACAAACCACTCTGTCACCATTAGACATATCATCAAAACAAAAAATCAATAAAGAAATCTCCAGCCTAAATAACTCCATAAACCAAATGGACTTAATAGATATATATAGAATTTTCCATCCCAAGTTAGCAGAATACACCTTCTTCTCTGCAGCACGTGGATCGTTTTCCAAAATAGATCATATTCTGGTTCATAAAGATAATCTCAGCAAATATAAAAAAGTAGACATTTTTGAGTGCGTTTGGGGAGAGTAGCATCTTGAAACCCCAGTACTAATTTGCTCAGTCGATTTGAGGACCAGAAACTTCGGAGTAACGAGTGGTTCTCTATTTTTTTCCATCCGGGCTTGGACACGGTGGGCAGCCGCCACCTGGGAGTGGGGGATGAGGTTTGCAGCCAGCGAACTCATCCCCAAGGAAAAGCTGCTGTGCTTTAAATATAGCGCTACAGCAGTCTCTGTTCACCTGCCGCTGCTGCGCTGCTGGCTATCGAGTGGAGTGGTGGAGGATTCCAGCACTGTGCCCTCCCTGCAGCAGAGAAGTCACAGTGCTTTAAATTTAGCCCCACTGCGGACTTTTTACCTGACGCTGGCGTGAGACTGCTACGGCAGCGAGTGGACCAGCAAACTACATTCAGAGCTGCTGGGGACAGGCATCTGTCTTCAAGTCACCATCTTGCAGTCCCTCCTGTGGTGATTTATTTACATTAAAAATGCATAATCCCGGGGGCTGGAGTAGTGACTCAGTGGTTACAGTGCTTTCCCAGCATGCACAAGTACACAGGTTCAAACCCCAGCACCCATGTACATGACTAAGTGTCAGAGCAATGAAAGCCATGTGAAAAACTCAATAAAAATTGATTCTGTCTCTCTCTCTTACCATACTTCTTTCTTTAAAAAAAAAAAACAACAAAATCCCACACTTCCTGTTTCAAATAACAGCACTGTGTGGATACTAGCTAGGTGGATGATAAATAATTTAGTCTCTAAATAGAATGAGGATAAATGCTATTGTATAGCATTTATGTATGTATTAATCCAGGAGCAAATACTTCGGGACACCAAGAGGACACTACTTGTGTTTTGCTGCAGGCTCAGGGAGACATCCACAGCCTCGTTCTGTGTCTGGCCACCCAGGTTCTGCACACCTCCAGAAGAGCCTAAGTTCTGCCTGCAGAGATCCTGAGAAGGCTGCATCATTCAGCACTGCCAGGAAGCACATGCAGGAGGACAACACCCCACGTGCCGGCGGAGGGAATGCAGGTGCTGATTGGCAAGGCCATGGGGTGCCACCAGGTCTTCCTCCCCATCGTCACACCTGGGTGTGGACCCTTCTTCCTCTGGGAACTTGCTCCTGGTGTTGGCTGATGCTCTCTGGAGTCAAGTGTTTGGCTTTTAAGATCACTGGGAGAACCCAGTCTGCTTCTTACAGTATCCGTCAACGCGAGTGTACATTCATAACTCCATGTTCCTGGAGATTTCAGAGGTTTGGACTCAATGTTCAGATTTAAGCCAAATCCAGTGACCTAAAGCAAAGCCGGAGCTGAGGCCTGATTGCCTTTGAGCCTGACGTGGCAGATTAGTTGGTCCAGGGAATTCTGTCTCTTTCTCAGATTCTGGCCTCGTGAAGCCCAGCAACACTTGCTCAAGGTTGTTGGGAGGTTCAGTTTAGGTGTTTGCAGTTGCTGTGTCTCCCTCCCTGGTGAATTGGTCCTCTAAGAACTGCAAGGAGGCTCTTCTTCTGCTCAGCCAGTACAAAACAGGAAAAATGGGTGTTGGGCACCAAATGTTCAGGTGCAGATATTCCTTATTGGGATTGGCGGCTCTCAGGCAAGATTCACTTTCGCTGCCATAGTGAGGGTAGGCAGGGGAAAGGACACATTGTTTGAGCTGGGCAGCAACTTTATAGTCTGAGGTGAGCAGAGGAAGTTTGGGGGCCTTGTCCTTTGGAGATTGGCTGGTGACTCCAGCAATCATCTGGTGATTGTGAGATGCCATTGGGACTTGTCTGCCAGCATCTGATTGGCTGTTCCTTTTGTGCACGGGCTGCCTGATGCCCTGCCCCCATCCAGCCACCTGAGGGTGTGAGGTACTTCATGCCCTGCCCCCATCAGCCTGGAATCGACATACCATCCTCACCTTTTTGGTGAGATAGAGCATCAGTTTCCATCTGGTTACTTCCTGCTGTTTACAGGGTGTTGGGGAGGGGAAAGTTCGGGTCTTGGTTTATAGGTAGGGAGGCGGCTGTAAGGGTGCAAGAGCATTTGGTTGTATGTTACTCCAGCAACCTTGCTCATGTGGTTTTGGGTGAACCTGAGGAGACAGGAAGCAGTCATTAGAAGGAGTCTTATCACTAATATGGGAGTAAGGATGGGGGTCAGCCAGGTGAAAAGAGTGGAGTTTAGCCATCCTGGCCAAGGGTCGTCTAATTGTTGCCACCTAAGCCTCTTGCTCAGATGCCTGAGAGTTCCGACATTTTTCTCCATCAGCCCAGTTTCATTGACGTAGTAGCAGCATTCCTCTTTTAGGAATAGACATGTTCCCCCTTTGTCTGCCATCAGAAGATCCAGTGCTGTGCTCTTCTGGAAGAAAACTTGGGCAGTGATGTTATTTGTCTTTGTAGGGAGGCTATGGAGCAGCAGATGCCTCCACTGCCTCTTGAAGTTGCATCCGAGGGAGGGGATTCTGCGCAAACCAGATGAGTGGAACCCTCTCTAAAGGTGACATTTAGCTTTTAAGCTGGCACCTCAAGTAATGTTTAAAAAAAAGCCATTGCCTTCCAAAGTTAAACACCAGGGATCAAGCTCTTTCATGAAATACTTAAAGATAGAAAACATTAATTCTCTTCACAGGAAGTCTAGAGAGCCTCAAGTACATATCACATTCCAGTGACAAATCTGATGCCTCATGGTAAACATAAGGAAGTAGAACGTCCATGAGTCAGATGAAGTGAGCAATGCTGTTGAGAGAAATGTTGTGTCAAATATAAATAACATGTCAGATAATTAACAAAGTACAAAAAATCATCACTAACAAATTTGAATGACACTGTGACTTTAGAATTGGTAGATTAAAGATCTTCCCCCAGGCCTAGGAAGACCGTGGACACATTTGATCCTCCAGCGCTAATCATCAGTGATGCTGAAAAGCATGCTCAGGGCCTGAATGTTTGCATCCCCAAATAGGCTGAAATCTAGACCCTAGTATAGCGCTACCTAGTGTGGGAGCCTGTGGAAAGTAATCAGATGATGAGAATGGGTTGCCCTACAAGAAGACCAAGCCAGCCACACCCCTCCAGGTGAGGGGACAGGAGGGGTCAGCAGGCTGTGGGCCAGGGAGGGTCCTCACCAGAAAAGACCCAGTTGGAGCCCTGTATGAGATACCCCGCATCTGGAGCTGAGAAGAAGCCTGGTCGTTTAAAGCTGCCCAACGTACTGTACTTTGTGCAGCAGCCAGAACAGGAGTACCCCGGTCCTGCTATCCCTGCCCCCTGTTCCTCAGAAATAAGGTTCATCTCCTCACAGCGTACAATAGCTTAAACCAAAAAGGTCCTTGGACAGGTGACCAGCAGCAGGCCAGGTGTCCAGTGGTGGGCAAGGCGGGCCAGGTGACAGCAGTGAGCAGGGTGATCATCAGTGCACTAGGTGACAAGATGTGGGCCAGGTGAACACTGGTAGGTCAGGTGACAAGAAGCAGGTCAGGTGACAAGAGGTGGCACAGTTGACCAGTGATGGGCAATGTCACCAGGGATGAGACAGGTGATCAGAGGCAGGACAGGTGACCAGAGGTGGGCCAGTTGATCAGTGGTGGCCATCTCCACCTACTCCACACACTGCCATTTTGTTCCCTACGAGATGCTCATCCAAGAGCTTTCTGTCCCTGCAATGTTTAGACAAAGGCTGAGCTAAAAACTTGCAGTTCTTCCATACAGGAAAAATATGGCTTAAGATATATTAAAAATATATAAAATTACATTATAATCAAAGATGAAGACATCTATAAATTGGTAGAATAGATTCAAAATAATTGGCAGCCCCAAACACTAATTTAAACTGTTAGAATACCAAGAATAATAATAAAAACAAGAATTATGGAATTGATAAGGAAGTGCAAGCAAAATCCAGTCTTGTTTTAATATTATTTTGAAAATCTCATTTTATAACAATAAAGCTGATGACACAAAATAGAAATAAAAATGTTTAATGTTTTATGTTATTTGTGATATGAATAAATACAAGAAAAACAGACGTAAATGACAATTATTTTTGCAATGTTGTGAAGATTTTGAGCCTGAGAGCTGTGTGTTCTTTCCAGCATTCCTTCCTCAGATTTTCTGAGACTTCAGTGGCTGAAAACCTGCTCACATCAGAAGGACTGATTGAAGATAATTTACAGGGATGAAGATTTGAGGTTTATGCTAATTTTATATTGCTGCGGTCATACACTATCACCAACATCTTGTGCTGAAATAGAGTGGGTTCATTACTATAGAGCTTTCAACTTTGGAATTGCAGCCCAGGTCACTAAACTTCAGAAGGATCACTGGAGCCTGCTTCTCCACATACTCCAGACACTGGAGGTGGCTGTCCCTGCAGTTTACGAGGACCTGCATCTTCAATATCAGTGGTGCAGGACCAGTCTCCTGCAGACACAGTATTCTCTGAGCTATGTCTTAAGAGGTCCATGACTTTGAAGGGTGGATATGATTAGCCTGAGACCACTCAGGTAATCTGCCCACTCCACACTCCTTCATCACACGGGCAAAGTCCCTTCTGCCAGGTAAAGGAATGTGTGCACAGGTTCCACCAAGCTGCAGTTGGGCAGTTTTAAACCCTTTCTGGAGCCCGCCTTATGCTTCTCAGAGAATTACATGGATACACTGGAGCAATGCATGTCTAACTCATGCAGATTCTGAGGTCAAGAGAGCTGATTCATGACCATGAACCTGCAAATCCCATTCTAGCACTTATGAATTAATGTGTGTGTAAGCCAAGACAATGATTTATTTATATCACATGAGAAAGAACTATATATTTATTAAAAACTCAAAAAACAACAAAAAGACATATCACAGATCCTTTCTAGAAACTAGGTCTCTTATTTCCCCTGTAACCGATACAATGCCACAGTTTCCTTAGAATCTTCCACAAAGAAGCTCTGACGTCCTTGTTCCTCAGGCTGTATATTATAGGATTCAAAGATGGAGGTATCACAGAATAGAGGACAGACACCAGAAAGTACACAAAATGTGGGGATTCAGGGACTGGCTTCAAATATGCAGTGGCACCTGTCACTAAAAATGTGGTCACCACTATGAGATGGGGCATGCAGGTGGAGAAGGCTCTTGACCACCCTTGTAATGAAGGCATTCTCATGACAGTATTAATAATGTACACATATGAAAATCCCATGTATAGTACACAGAAAAATGCATATATGACTCCAATGATTACACTAATATCAATCGCAACATGCGTCTTTGAGCAAGAAATCTTCAGCAGAGAGGGGACATCACAGAAAAATTGTGGGAGTTTTCTGGAGCCACAGAAAGATAAAGAGAAAGTTCCAGCTGAGTACAAGACCCCAAAGATTCCACCAAGGAACCAAGAGACAGCTAACATCTGCACACAGACTCCTCTGTTCATGAGGACATCATAGTGCAGTGGGCAGCAGATGGCCACATAGCGGTCATAGGACATGGCTGTGAGGAGGCACAGCTCAGATGCAGCAAACTGACTCACCAAGAAGACCTGTAGGACACACCCTGGGGAGGAGATGGTGCTTCTGTGGGATAAGGAGCTCAGAATGAACTTTGGGACTGTGACTGAAACAAGGCAGGCGTCAAGGAGAGACAAGTTCTTCAGGAAGAAGTACATGGGGGTGTGAAGACACTGGTCCACAGTGACCAGGACGATGATGAGAAGATTCCCTAGCAGGGCCACCAGGTAGATCAGCAAGAACAGCAAGCCATGTGCAACCTGCAGCTCCTCATCCTCAGAGAAGGTTGTGAGGTAGAACTCCATCCCCACCGTGTGGTTGCCCATGGCTGCCATGCTGTGGACCTACCAGGAGGCAATGGAAGGGGGGACACAGGTCAGGTGCACGCTGAGCCCCACTTCTGTTCAGCCATGTGCTTCCCTGCTGCAGGAGTCCAGCTCCATTGTGGTAACATACAGCCTCTGCTGCTCTAATGCACTTCAGGTCTCAGGGGCCTCCCCAGTCTGCCTTCCCGATGTGCATCACAACACCTGCAGAGAAGATAGCTCAGAGAGGAAACTGAGAAAGCATGCCTTTAGTGGACCTGACACATTTACAGTCATGTTCACAATTTCATAAAATTATCCCGAATCATTAGCTGAATTTCTTAATAAAACTTCTGGAATAAGCCAGTGAACTTGTAAGCATTTCAAAGAGGGACTAATCACTGCATCATATTGGAATAGGCCTGCTTTTAATGCCTAGCAACACTTTCAGAGAGTAAAATATTTTCTGTTTTATTATTAAATACATTAAACAAACTATAAAAATTAAAACATGAGAAAAAGGAGAGGAAAAAAGTGAGAAAGGTATACCATTAGAATGAAGAAATTATAGTGGCTGTGGATGATAAGTTAGAGAAGCCTGTGGGACTTGGAAGAATGTTAACCATTCTTCCACGCAGACTGCTTATAAGCACGCCTAAACCAAGCTTCCCCACTCTCCCTCTCACTCTCCCTTCCTCTCACCCTTTCCCACCCTACTTGATCCGCTGCACTCTCTGCACCCACATGGAAGCAGGCATCAGAAAAAGAAGAAGGTGGGAATGGAGTCACTATAGGCAGCACCAATGGAGCAGTGGTCGGATGGAGATTTGCCCTCAGGGTGGGTTCAATGTTGAAGAAACCCTGTAATATGGAGGACATTTTATATGGCAAAGTGTAATGATTTTAGGTGAATCAAACAATAAGAGCCTACATAATCAGCTAGGTATGTAGCCAGAGATGACTTATTTTCTAAAAATTGAAAAGAAAGTGGTAACTTGCAGAAGGTCTCAACTGACTTCTGTCCAACTTATCGAGCCTTCCCACCTGCAAGGGAGGACCCACACCTGCCCCAGGCCAGGCAGCAGGTGCTCTGAGTCCCAGATGTAAAAGGTGGAGGATGCAGGTATAATTTGAAGTGGAGATTGTCTATCAAGGCAATTGATGATACATCTCCTCTTCTGAGCTGATCAAGCTGACATTTCTGATAGAGGGTTCTCTTGAAGCAGAAACACATTTCAGACGGGAAGAGTGAAGTGATGTGCGATCAGGTGACCTCAGTCAGCCAGACAGTGCGTCAAATGAGAGGCCACCACTTTCACTCTTGCAGACTCTGCAAGTGACAGCACACCTTCATCTTAATCACACACTCACTCCATGTGTTTCTGACATTACTTGTCCTGGAAGCTAAGATTTGTGGTATTTTTTTTAAACCCCAATCAATTCACTTCTGAAGGACCTATATTGTTTATTTTGTTACTAGGGAGTGAACCATGGGGAGCTTAACCTTTGAGCCAAACCCCCAGCCCTTTCTATTTTTTATTTTGAGACAGGTTCTCACTAAGTTGTGGAGGGCCTTACTAAGTTTCTGAGGCTGGCTTTGAACTCGGAAGCCTCCCGCCTCATCCCCAGCAGCTGGGATTACAGGTGTGATCCCACAACAGTCAGAAACCTGCTTTTATAATGCCTCCTCCCATGGCCTGTGTGCGCACTGGTTATCAAACCCCAGGAGTTAATGCACTCGAGAAGAGTGCAGGACAACCTTACAGTCAGGATTGTAGGACAGGAAAAAGTTCACATAGTGATTAATGTTTTCTAACTTCAGAGACTGTCTGGTACTCTTGCGCTCCAGTTCTTCTCGTTATAAAATGAAGAATTTGGATTCTTTGATTCCTAAGAAACTTCCATCTCCAAAATAGATTCTTTGCTTTTCCATTAGTCAAATTCGTTGTGCCCACTGGTCACACTGACTGGAATGCTGGAGCTCAGGTGCTGCGTATACCCCACAGGAATTCTCGCAGCTGAGCACTGGTGTCATTAGCACAGTATGTAAGAAATCAATTTAGCAAGCTCAAACAGTGGCTCATCTCACACACATGAACACTGGAACAGAGCTCTCAGCTCACCGTGTCAGCTTACAGCTATCCTTATTTTTCTCTGTGCATGACAACTGATTATTTGATGCTAATCTTTTAACGTAATTTTTATCAGTAAGGATGCTTAATGACCTTTTCTTTGTTTAAATAAATATGATTACACTTAGCTCTATGTTAAAACACAGTGTGAAGAGGATTGGTTCTCATGATACTGGATAATGGCCATCTGCATCATCCTTGCAGTGAGTACTAGACCTTGACCTATGACAAAGTGGCCTCCAGGTGTACTCTAGTAAAATTCAGGGATAAGACAAGGGTTTGAAGGCACCCAACAGAAAGAGTGGCCAAGGCTTCAGGAGGTAGGAATGCTAATTGCCCTGATCTGACCACCACACCTTGTGTTTATGCACTCAGTCACCAACTGTACCCCACAGCAGAAAATGATGTGTCAACTCGTGTCTTTAAAATCTTGGAACAATTAACGTGAAAAAGAAATTTGGGTTTTACATTGGTCAGCTCCTTGCTTGACTGCACTGACACATATGAAACAGTCTTCTTGGGCATACAGACTCCTCCTTCATGGATGCTGACTTTCCTACATCCCCCTGATTTCCCAGTATGCAGACTCACCTGGGAGGATTAGAAACACTAAAGTTTTCTTTCTCTTGAGAGATCTTCAACCATTCTCAACATGAGGAAGAAGGTTAGAGAATTTCTGACATCTTTTTCTCAGTGAACCTGAAATAATTTCACTTTTTTAGAGAGCGAGAGAGAGAGAGAGACAGAAAGAGAGACTCAATTTGATTTAGTTTTCATTTGGCCTTTGTTTCTCCGACACTTAGTTGTGTATGTGGAGCTGGAGCTGGAACCCAGGTCCTTCACATGCCAGGCAAGCACTGTACCACTGAGCCACCACTCCAGCCCTTGAAACAATTTTAAATGTGTTACACATTGTCCTTTGGGAAAACAGGACTGAGGGCGGAGACCATCACAATTCTAATGGGGGCCATGATTGTATTTCACTGTGGACCTTGTTAGTGTGGAGGGACAGCAACCTGCAGCCTGGAACTGAGCCCACTGGCCTCCCTGGCTTGCACTGTGCTCCCCTCTTCCTGGAGCAAGTCACTGAGAAGTCCCAACAGCATCCCAGACAGAAACAGAGCTTCTAGAGTCCTGAGTTTGCTGCTGCCTTGCAATCCTCAGGCAATGCACTTGCCTGCTCTAAATTCCCAACAAGCTAAAGTGGGAGCTCATGTGCAGTTTTGAAGGTGTCAAAAAATTTGCTTCTAATGATTTTTTCTTCTTGTCCCTACAGTGAATTGTTTCCTCTGAGGTTGGAAAAAACTGCACTTTGATTTAAAATAGCACTCAAAAATGAAGTTGTGCCATTATTAACACACACAATAATCTCACTTATCTTTATTCTACAAAGAAAAAAACCACACAACTGCAAAAAATGTAGACATCGTCATAATAAGAGTTGTAATTGAAGTTTTGTTTGTCATATTGAAAACCTGAAACAGCATAAATTCAAACAGCAGAACAGTGCAGAATAAATCATAGCAATAGAATTAATTTCCAGAGCCAACTAAATTATTTAACATAGAGCTTTGAATGGGTAAGAGAATGGGTATTACAGCCACAGTTACGCCACATAGAATAGAATGGATACAGCACAGTGGAATGGTTTGTCCTCCCAAAATTCATATTCCAAATCCTAGTTCAAGTGCAGCTCTGTTTGGAGAAAAGACCTTAAGGAAGTAATGTAGTTCAGTGAGAATTTAGGAGTTAGACTCTAATCTGGCAGGGTTAGTATTCTGAGGAGTCCCAAGAAATCACAAAGTCTCTATGATGTGAGGACAGGGGAAGATGAATACATAGGAGCTCACAGAAAGCCTTCTCCAGAACTCAGTGGAGTGGGCATAATGATCTTGCCTCCTCTTTCTAGAATGATGATAGAGTCTCTTGTTTAAGCCATCCTGTCTCTGGTATTTTCTTATGACAGACCAAGCTGATATAGTTGAAGTTCAGACAAAACATTCAGGAACAAAATAATTTTTAGTCAAAGTATATAATACATAAAGAAATACATAGGATTCTCAGGGCAATTGCCCTGGAAACCAAGGGATACCCAAAATATAAAAGTGTTGCTTATTTATTCCTTATCATCTGCACTTCACATGCTTAAAATAGCTTATGAAGCCTACCACAAAAAAAGAACAGAAAGAAAAATTTATGTATATATGACCTCATATATATCTATTAAAACATCTTTACAAAAATTATGGAATGGAACATGAGAGTCTTATTTCAAAGATGCTATTAAAAGATAAACAAAAGCAAAAAAAGAAAAGCACTATTAAGACCATGGGGTGCACAGGATACCCCCACACAGGAACCCTGCAAGACCAACCCCAGCAGCTGCTGTGCTGCTGACCCAGGCCTTTAGGTGCACAGAGAACACCCCTGCCCTGGATCCCACTCCCCCATCCCAAACCGACCACATACATAGCCACCCAGATGCAGCTGATTCCTGCCTGATCCAAGTATAATGGGTCCTTACCTGCTGCCAAGTATCCCAAATCCCAATGTGGCATGCTGGGGCCTTTTCCAGCTCAACATGAGGTCCCAGGAATCAACAAAGCATCCTGGTACTGCACTTCTAAAACACTGCAGGCTGCTACACACCCCCAACAGATTAAGGAGCAATGTTCTGGGACCTTGACCCATAAGTTATAGGAAAACAGAAGCAGCATTCTTAAAGAAGGTAGTCATCAGAGGAGTGGTATCTACCAGACCCTTTGACCTGCAAAGAAGAAGCACTTCCAGACCTGCCTAATTTCACCAAAGGGAAACTCAATTCAAAGATCCAGAAGAAGGATATCAAAAATGAAGAATCAAAATAGAGAAGGTTCACCTCAATCCCAGAACTCATCTACCAAGGAACAAATGGACAGGGAGAGGGATAAAAACCTAGAAATAATTATCAACAATCTGATTACCAGAAGGAACAATGAATTAAAAGAAGATTTAGGGGTGGGAGCAGTGGCTTGGCAGTTATGGCGCTTGCCCTGCATGCAGGAGTACTCAGATTCAAAGCCCAGCACCTACGTACACAACTAAGTGTCAGAGCAACAAAGCTACGTACACAACTAAGTGTCAGAGCAACAAAGGCCATATGAAAAACTCAATAAAAATTGATTCTCTCTCTCTCTCTCTCTCTCTCTTTCTCTCTCACTGTCCTTCTCTCTTTAAAAGAAAAAGAAGATTTAATAAAGGGACTAAGTGAGAAAACTCAAGGGTTGAAAAACTATTAACAAAGAAATAGACATACTGAAAAAGGAGGTAATGGAGCTAAAATCTTCAGTCAATCACATCAGAACAATGATGGAGAATTTAATAACAGACTGACCTCTATCGAAAACAGAACCTCAGCTCTGGAAGAAAGAACTTCCAACAATGATGACAGGCTGAGTAAGCTTGAGTGCACAGAACACAAAAAAGAAAAAAAAAAGGACTCACAGAACACAAGAAGAATTTTCAAAATGTCTGGGATGAAATCAGAAGAAACGATCTAAGAGTAACTGGGAAACAGGAAGAAGTCAAAGCACAAATGGTATTAAGAATATTCTCAATGAAATAATTAAAGAAAATTTTCCCATGTTAAGAATAGAATCAGATATGCTCTTCAAGGATGTGTAGAGGACACCTAATAGGCCTAATCAAATGGGAAGTTTACTGAGACACATCATACTCAAAATCTATAACAGAAATCAATGAAAGAATATTAAATTGGAAAGAAACAATAAATCACATTCAGAGGCAATCCAATAAGGATCACACCTGATTTCCAGCTCAGATTCTAGAAGCAAGAAGATCATGGAAGGAGATCTTTCAATCTCTTAATGACCAAAATTTGCAGCTAAGAATACCATACCCAGTAAAACTCAGCTTCAGATTTGATGGAAAAATAAGAAAGTTTCATAAGATCAAATTTACAGCATTCACAAATAGAAACTAGTATTACAAAGAATCCTCAAAGATAAACTGCAGACAGAAGAACAAGCAAACACTCCTCAAAACCTACAAACAGGTAATTCAATAAAATTTCCTGCTATCAAAAGAAAACCAAGAAAGCACAGAATTCACTAATAAAACACAAGGACTGTGAACCACAGTCACATAACTATCATAACACTGAATGTGAATGGTCTCAATGCAATAATAAAAGACATAAATTAGCAGATTGGATCAAAAAGCAAAATCCAACAATATTCTGCTTACAGGAGACTCACATTGCAGCCAATGACATTCACAGATTGAGAGGAAAAGGATGGAAAAAATCTAGCAGGCTTATGGCCCAAGAAATCAAACTGGAATTGCAATACTTATATCTGACAAAATTGATCTCAAATGTAAATTAATCAGAAGAGATAACATAAGCATCCTAGTAAAGGGAACAATATAACAGGAAGATATAACCATAGTAAGTATACACTCTCCAAACACCAATGCTCCCAAGTATGTGGAAAAATTACTCCAGGACATAAAAGCGCTTTTGAACCTCAACAAAATAGTACTGGGAGACATTAATTCTCCTTTATCACCAATAGACATATTGTCACCCAAAAAGAAAAAAAAAAGAAAAAGAAAAAAAAAGAGATTGCCAGGCTAAACAACTCATTAAATCAAAAAAAGAAAAAGAAAAAGAAAAGAGATCGTCAGGCTAAACAACTCATTAAATCAAATGGATTTAACAGACATCTATAGAATATTCCACCCCAAGTTGGCTAAATATACCTTCTTCCCAGCAGCACATGGATCCTTCAACAAAACAGATCGTATTCTAGTTCACAAAGAACATCTCAGCAAATATAAAAATGTAGATTTTATTCCATGTATCTTATCAGAACATAATGCCATGGTCCTAGCAATTAAAAACAAAAAACATAACAGAGAACACATAAACATGAAGATTGAATAATACCCTATTAAATGAAGAATGGATCCAAGAAGATATGAAAGCAGAAATCAAGAAATTCTTGGAAATGAAAAAGAATGAAGACACATTATATCAAAACCTTTGGGACAGCATTAAAGCATTCTAAAACAGAAAATTTATAGCACTGAGTGCATACATTAAAAACGCTTCAGCATATGGGAGTTGGCAATGACTTCTTCAACAAAATGCTCAAAGTGGATGAATGAAAGTCAAGAATGAATGAGTGGGATGCCACTAAATTAAAAAGCTTTTCCTCAGCCAAGGAATTGATGAAAACTGTCAGGAGAGAACCCACAGAATGAGAGATAATCATGGCTTGTGATTCTTCTAAAAGGGGAGTAATATCCAGGTTTTCAAAAAACTTAATATCAAAAACACCAGTAATCCCATCAATAAATGGGACAGAGAGTTATACAGAAACTTCTCGACAGAGGAAATTGAGTAAGCCGATCAATACATGAGAAAGTGTTCTACATCCCCAATAATCAGAAAAATGAAAATCAAAACTACAACTACATTAACATTTCACTTCTCTCCAGTCGGATTGGCAAAGATGAAGAATACAAACAGTAAAAATGCTGGAGGTGTTGTGGGGAGACAGGAACATTAACACTCTGCAGACCAGTACAGCCACTCTGGAAAGCAGAGTGAAGACTCTCAGAAAATTAGGGTTAGAGCCACCATTTGACCCAGCTATACATCTTCTTGGTATTTTCCCAGAGGAGTTAGGATCACCACATTACAGCAAAACAGCAAAATCCATGTTCATAGCAGCTCAGTTTACAATAGCCAAATTATGGAACCACCCAGATGCTCCTCACTGGATGATGAACGGATCCAAAAGCTCTGGTGTGTATGTATGTGTGTATGTATGCTTGCTTCCTCTGCAGGCTCCATGGAGGGGTGGGCAGGCCTGGGAATCTCCCTGCACTGAACCCACCAGCTACCCCTCTGCACTGGGACAGACCTGCAGGGGTGCCCCTGGACTCAGCAGGGAGAAAATCCAATCTGCTCCTGTTGTTGCTGTATCTGTAATGCGGTGCCTTCCCTAGTTATTGGCTTTTCAAGGTTCCATATAATTTCATGTGTTTCTTCAATTAATTGAATTTTTCTTTTTTTAGCTTATTTATCTTTATTTTCCCCAATATTTCTTTCTCCTCTTTTTATTGCGCATCATAGCTGCCCACAGCAGTGGGATACATTGTCACATATTCGTACATGCACATGATATAGCAGTATAATTTGCCGTATCTTTTCTCTCCTCTTTATTCCTTATTTTTCAATTTTTTTCATGTGTCTTCCTTCCCTCTGTCCCTTACCTTTTTTTCTTTTATTTTCTTTTCCCCCTGCTTCAAACATAATCTAGCGTTAAGTATACTGTCATCGATGCTAAATTCTTCAGCCTATTCTGTGTCATTTGCCACCCTCCTGTTTTCTTGCTGTTTGGCAGAGTTGTGGGGAACATGGCAGAGTAGCAATACAGATGGATCCTGGGTTCCTCATATTGTCAAACTCCCCAATTAGTCCTAGAATATCTAACTTCATACTTCTTTCACACGAAATAAATTTTCTCATTTAAGCAAAAAAAAAAAAAAATACTGGAAGCAGGGGTAATTGGCTGGCCATGTAGTAGTCTGCCAGTTTCTTAGCCCCACTATCGCGACAAGGCCATTCTTCATAGACTGTGGAACTGGACACAGAAGTTATAATATTTAACATCTATTTTAATACTCACAGAACATCCCTTCTGGATAAATGGCATCAGTATGAACATAGGTGTGTGTGTGCCTTCTAAATGCCAGCTGAATAGCACCTTTCTATGTTTTGTGTAAGAAATCCATCTCTAAGGTCACTATGAGTTTGCATGGATGTGCATGTCTGTGTGTACAAATGTGTTTTGCAAGCATATGTAGATGGTGTATGCATATATAAATATTCACATATAAATTGCAAAGGCACATGTGTTGAAGGCAGATCCCCGGGGCAGGAATGTCCCCAGGTGGGCTTTGCAGCAGTGCCTGGACCATGTGGGCTCACACCTCAGCAGTGGACCAGCCCACTGGCAGCTGATGGACTTTTCGGAGGTGGCAGAAACTGCAGAAGGCAGGGCCCAGTGGAAGGGTGTGGGGACAATGTCTCATCCTGAGCCCCTTCTCCTGCTTCCTAGCTGCCGTGATGTCCTGTCCACCATGATGTCCTCCCTCACTCAGGCACACAACAGAACCAGTCAACTGTGGACGCTACCTTCTGACATTGGAAGCCAGAGTAAATCATTCCCCTCTGAACTGTTTTCCTCAGGTCCTTGTCATAGTGAAGAAAAGCTGAGTAACAGAAACCTCAGCTTTCACTCCCCCTCCATGTCTCAGGTTTCACTCCCCCTCCATGTCTTAAAATACGCACAGCTCCAGGGATTCACAAGCGGCTAATCCATCCAATGGCCAACAGCTGTGGAGAGCATTCTGTTTTCCTGGGGATGTCAGGCATGATGGAATCTAGAGCCTGGATGACCTAGGGCTTAGCCATACCATCACAAGGACCCATGGCATGCTGTAGACATGACCCTGGCTGTGCTGCCTCTGTGGCTTTTAAAACTGACATGGTTTTGTCTTCTCCCTTTCCCCCACCCTAACCTTGAGGGAGGTATGATCGCCCTTCTTCCCTTCCTAGGACAAGTTTTAGCTGTCCTTGAGCACACGCCCCACAGGAATGAAGGCATTCAGACTTTGGGGAGCATGTCAGAAGGTCTAAGAAATGGCCATCTGCCAAGTCTCCAAGTGGATTATGACCCCAACAGGGCCTATTGGAATGCAGCCTTTGATCACCTCCTCACCCTCTGCTTCTCAGAATCACAGCCTTTGCACAGGAGTGCTCTGTGCTTCTCCTTTGCTAGCAAAGCAATGAAACTTCTTCCTTTATCACACTGTGAATGTGTTATGGAAGGAACTTGTGCTATTCATCTCTCCCTCATCACGGCACTGTTCTGAGACATTGGCAAGCACAGGAGACACAGCACCGCTCTGCAGCAGAGTCCAAGCAGGAAGGACTGTGCAGAGATGGGTGTATTAGACGTGCATGCTCAGGTGTCAGTGGCTACCCTTGGCAGATGAAGTCCAGCATCCCATTCTAAACTGCTCTTTTTGTTGGTATCTCAGAACTCCTGCAAGCTTTTGGTCAAGAGGAAGCTCTTCTGTGCTAGAAATTTCCTGAGAGCTTTCTTCACATCTTTATTTCTCAGGGTGTATACTAGCGGGTTCACCAGTGGGGTGACCACGCAGTAGAACACAGAGACCACTTTGCCCATGGTGAAGTTGTGCTTGGTGGGAGGGTGGACATAGGCGAACATGATGGTGCCGTAGTAGATGGTCACCACCATGAGGTGGGAGGCGCAGGTGGAGAAGGCCTTCTTCCGAGCCTCTAGGGATGGCAGCCTGATGACTGTGGCCAAGATGTGGCCGTAGGAAGACATTGTGAGAAGGAAGGAGCTGAGGATCACTACAGAGCTGCAGGTGTAACCCAAGACCTCCACCAAGAACGTGTCAGAGCAGGACAGTTTAAAAATGGGTTCTGAGTCACAGAAGAAATGGTTGATCTTCTGGGGGCCACAGAAGTTTAGGTGAGCAATGAGTATGGTGGGTAGGAGAGGGGCAGTGAAGCCCCCAGCCCAAGATCCGGCTGCAAATCTCAGGCAGAGCTGGAGACTCATGAGCAGGGAGTAGTGGAGAGGGCTGTGAATGGCCACGTACCGGTCATAGGCCATCACTGCCAGCAGGATGCACTCAGTGGCCCCCATGGAGAAGAAGAAGTAGTACTGGGTGATGCATCCAGAAACAGAGATGGTGGTGCTCTTGGCCAGGCAGGTGGCCAGCAGCTTGGGCACCGTGGCTGTGGTGTACCAGATCTCCAGGAAGGACAGGTTTCCTAAGAAAATGTACATGGGGGTCTGCAGCGTGGCATCCACCAGGACGATGGAAACGATGAGAGTGTTCCCCAGGAGGGTGAGCAGGTACACAGCAAGGAACACCAGGAACAGCATGAGCTGCAGGGAGCGGGTGCCAGAGAACCCCAGTAAAAGGAACTCTCTCACCACAGTTCCGTTGGTCAGCTCCATGCGGTCCTCTGTGCTTTACAAGGGGTGACTGCTCAGGGAGGTGAGGGGGTTCACGGGGGTTATCTCGTTGGATCTTCAAGCTCGGTGTCCAGCAGAAGGATGGTAATAGCCCATGGTGTTCAGATGAGCATGTGAGGGGCTCTGCAGTTCTCCATCTCCTTGCCCTTGAAAGGCAGGGTTGTTTGAAAGCCGGGAGGGTTGATCTAAGCTCAATGCAAGCTAGCACACAGTGTGGCCCGACTCACATCCGCAGCACAGAGACATGACACAGTCAGGGGCCAGTGGGTGGTGACCGCACTACTGAGACAATGGGGCACTTGCAGCATCAGCTTTAGGATCATCCAACTGTCCCCTTGGTTAGTGGTGACAGGAGGATGGGCACATGACAAAAGCCAAGCACCAGGACACCAAGCAGAGACTGAAACACACGCATGGCGTTGCTATCAACACTCTCAGCTCTCCCAAGACTGGGCTTGTTTTTAGAATCATTGCATACACCTCTTATTCTATCCATTAGGAACAGTCAAGCAAATGAATTTTTGAAGGAGTCAGAAATCTTTAGAGAAACCAGGATTCCCAGTTGGTGTTTCCACATGCTTCAGTGCTAAAGTATCCAGATGATGCACATAAAGAAAAATAAACCCTGCGTAGCCATCACAAAAGTGTTCTTGTATGTGAAAAATGTTTGAAATGTACAGAGTCTGCAGTGACTGCCCAGACTTGGATTTCTGGGGATGCCGTACAAACAGCAGCTGAATAGCATGTGCAGCCTGCTAGTGTTCTGGGAACAGAGCTCTGCTTTGAAAACCAGGGAGATCCTGAGTCATGAAATTCCATGGGCTTCCCCCACATGGCCGTGCTGCCTGGAGGGCAGCCTTCAGAGAATCATTCATTAATGAATCTTGGAAATGATTCCCCACATACATTTAAAAAAATCAAGTCATGTTAGGGTGGTTGGGGAGAAATTTTTTGTCTCATATGTAGATCTATAAATAGCAATTCCCTAAAAATGCTAAGATTTTCCCATATTTATGTAACATTATTTGTACAAAAGAGCTTAAACTATTTCTTTAAAAATAGTAAGGTCTTTGCAATTTATATAAGACAGAAGTTTTATGAACTAACTGTCTCCTTGCTATTATGAAAAGGCATATCATCTGGACTCTTTTTTTCCATAACATTAATGAAAAAAGTAAGTTTAATGATTCAAAAACACTAGTGAGAGCCTGCAGGCAGACTCTGATGTCCAACCATCCCTCCATTTCCCTCAAACGGGCCTTCTGGCTACCCAGCTCTCTTTCCTAACAGGCTGGCTCCATGTGCTTCAGCTGTACAAACTTAGAAACCGAAGAGAGAAAAAACGCTTCTACATCAATCACTACTTCATTAAACAGTGCTCACATGTCAAAGGCAGCTCACGTGCATTATCAAGTTTTGGTTTTACTATGTAATCCATAGCCATCTGTCCTGAATGAATGCTTGCGGGGATCCTGCCTCAGGCTATGAGCAACCCCAGCACTGTGGAGGCTCCTCCTGGCGGTCAGCCAGGAACAGTGTGCACAGCCTCTCCTTGCCATCTCACATCCTACGCTGCGTTTTGCTAATTTTCAGGAACATAATGTTATTAGTAAAACACTCTTTTAATTCTCTCTTCCAGCAAGACCATGGATTGAAACCTGCAGAATTCAATTTTCTCGTAAATGCAGCAAGGAGTCTCCTCACAGCTATGTTCTTCGCTGTCCTACAGCATCTAGGCTCCAAATAAACACCCAAGTCTTTGATTACTCATTTATTTATTTTTTCAGTTGTCTTTCTTCCCCTGTGGTCAAGGTACTGGGAAAGGGAAGGCCAGGGATCTCCCTGTGAGCTTCATTATGATTTCTTCAACCTCCAAGAGCTGCTTTCTACCTGGGGCATTGCAGGGGCTCCCCAAGGCCTCCCCTCTGGTGAGGGTCAGGGAGCTCCCAAGTGACAGAGGAGAGCAGGGGGACTGTGGCAACCTTAGGAGTGTCACCAAGCAGTGGCAGGGGCTGACTCCTAAGTAGGGAGCCAGCTGCCCCTGCCTCTGGGCTCCATGCCTGCCACTGCAAAAATCAGGAATGCAGAAATTTACCTTGCTATTCAGCCCCCACAAGTATGGTTGGAAAAGCATATACTCCAGTGTACAAAATATAAGCCCGATGACCATTGAAAATCCTCCTTCACAATAGCAGAGCTAGGAAATTAAAAAGGATCAACACCCTTTCATGAAACGAGAGAGAGGGAGCGTAGGAGGAAACCACGGGTCCCCACCGCAGGACGAGCAGGTCCACTCAAGCCACATGCAGGCCACACAGACCAAGCAGAGGGTTTGCAGGCATCAGAAGGAGGAGAATGCAGGTTTAGGTGACCACACATTCGCACAGGTAAGGGGTCCTGGAAAGAAGTGTGACTGTTCAAATGATCCGAATTGTTCCAGAAAAATGGTTTTTTACTTTTATTTATTTAAAGAGAGAAGGACAGTAAGAGAGAGAGAAAGACAGAGAGGATCAATTTTTATTGAGTTTTGCATGTGGCTTCATTGCTCTGACACTTAGCTGTGTACTCAGGTGCTGGGGTTTGAACCTGTGTACTTGTGCATGTCAGACAAGTGCCGTAACTGCTGAGCCACCGCTCCAGCCCCGGTTTTTTACTTTTAAATGTAATTTTATTTTTATTATGTATTGACAAATTATTTATGGGGTAGAAAGTTATGATTTCTAAAAACAAAAAATTCAAACAAAAGTAAAATATACAACTCCTCAAATATTTAACACTTTGTGATGAGAACTTTTGGGACTCACTGTCAGCAATATTGACACGCACAGTAGTTATTTATTAGCTATACTCACCATCCTGTGTAATCGATGCCCCTGCCTCTGTGAGGCCCACAGTTTTAGATCTCATCTGAGTGAGAACCTGAGGTCTTTGGGTACTTGTGTGGCTTATTTCACTTAGCATAATGGTCACCTTGAAGCCACCCCTGCTTCTATGAGGCCCACCATCTTGGATTCCACCTGGGAATGAGATAATTGTGTGGCTTATTTCACTTAGCGTAATGTTCTCTGATTCTATCAGTGTTATCACAGATTTCAGAATTTCTTCCTTTAAAGCTGATTACTTTGCCCTGGTGTACATACAAGGTGTTTTCTTTACACATTCATCCGTTGGTGGACATTAGATAGGTTTCCTACCTTGGCTTCTGTGGACGATGCCATAGTCCACATTCCAGCAGTAAGTCTTTAATTGTTTGGAGGACTTGCCCACCACTTTCCATGACTTGCATTCCCACCAAGGACTCCTTTCTCTCCACTTCCTTGCCTACACTTATCTTCCATCTTTTCTATAACAACTCTTTGAACGGGTCGGGGTCCGCCTCACGGTGGATTTAATTTGCGCGTGCCTAGTGGTCAGCACTGTGGCCTCCATGCATTGGGTGGCCATTCCCCTGCTGTGTTTGGGGATGCCCATGTGGTCCTTCGCACAGTACTTATCTGGATTATTTGTTTTCTTTCTGTAGAGTTTTTGAGTCCCTAGTATGCTTTGCATACCAGATAAATGGTCTGCAAATATTTCCTCCTCATCCCTCTGTTATTGCTTCCTTATTTGTGCAGAAACTTTCAATTATGATATAATTCTGTTTGGTTTTGCTCTAATTGCCAGCTTTTTGGAGGTCAAATCTAAGAGAGCATTTCCCAGACTAATGCAGTATAGTTTTCTCTCATCCACTTCTAGAGGTCACTGTTCAGTCCTTACATGGAGGTCTCTGATCTGCTCAAGCTGGCGCTGTGTGCCCTGTGGTGAATATCCAGTCTTGTTCTTGCTTGTGGATGGACCGTTTCCCACCCCATTTGTTGGAGACTATCCCTCCTCTGAGGTGTGCTCTTGGTACAGCCTGTGACCCCAGGATCTCTGTCCTGCACCACTGATCAGCATACATGCTTACAGCACACTGGAGGAGGCACTGTCCACTGAAGTGCTGTCTGACAAAGTCCAGGCTTGGGGATGGGCTAGGCAAAGCCAGTCCTGGAGGTTGCCAAAACCATCCCTTCTAGAAATTGGCTGTGTTTTAATAATTATATGTATTGTGAATTTGCTCATACTGAAACTCTGTGATTGTTATGAGAATTCTATTGCTTAGACGACTGTTGCGGATTGTTGAGAAGGATACTTGTTATAACACATGTAGAAATTATGAAAAACAAAGCTATACTGGCTTTAAAATAAAATTGTATATAGAAAGCAAAATAATTAAAACTAAGGGACAAAGAAACAATATTCGTGAAACATTTATCAATACCATCCTGAGTGCACACATTGTGATGTGAACTTTGAGTGAGAAAGGTGTGTTTACCTTTCCTGTTGTTACAGAGGATGAGCTTTAACTCCCTAGCAGTAAATAAGACATGTTTACCCTTTTTGTCTTTGTAGAGGTTAGGCTTTAACTTTTTAGCCCATAGGTTAGGATGCACAGATAACTTTATAGGATTAACATTTATAAAACCTAAGATAGCTATGGAATGTCTAGTAAGGTTACTATAACAAAATAGTTTTTAGATATAAAAATTATTATAGCCTATAACATAGTCTAACTAAACAAGAAACTTTTCATTTATGCTAAGATAGGGCTTCTAGACTAATGCAGTGCAGTGAGTTTTAAGGCTTCTCTTATCTAGTGAGGTAATGGTTTGCAGAAACATCTAAAGGAATTTAGGGAGACAGAATTTGGTGAAGTGTTTGGTCTCTGTCCTTTGTAAATGCAGGTTTAAACAATATGGTCATTATGGTGGGGAAGTCGAGGGCATGAATTGTACTAATGGTTGATGCTTTAAGTTTGCTGGGAAATGGAAAAGAGAATTGTATAATAAAGCTGATAATGAAAGGCTTGTTTGTGCGCCTGTATAAAAATGTTCAACAATAAAGAACAGACGGCATTTTGCTCAAGCAGGGAACTGTGTCTGCTTGCAACTTGTCCTGGAGGTTTCAGCTGTTCCTCCGCACCGACTCCACTCCTTCGGGGACCCGAGTTCAGCTGGGGCTGGCCCCGGCAGCACACCACTCACATGCTGCTTTGATTCCTACAGCTTTCTAGCATGTTCTCTGTTGCAATGCCTTGGAAGGTTGTACATTTCTAGGCATTTATCCATTGCTTCTGGTTACCCAACTTGTCGGCATGTAGTTATCCTTCGTCATCTCTTATTCTTTGTTTCTGTACCATTGGTTGTGCCCGGTCTTCTGTTTATGGTTTTATTTATTTGAATCTCTCCTCTGTTTTTCTTAGTAGGTCTGGCTAATGGTTAGTATTAGGGCAAAAATGCCGGAAGTCCAAGTAATTGAGATGGAGATCAAATTGAGAGTAAAAAAAATTTTTATTAGGAGGTTTTGCTCCCGGGCGAAGTTCACAGGTCCGTTAGGTGAGGGCCGGAGAAGTTGCACCCAGCAGAGGTAGGCTGTAAGTTTTATAGCTACTTCTGAGCCCTAAAGGCAGCGTGGAGGTGTTTCATTGGCCCTGCAGTATAATGATGCAGTTCCATTGGCTGGCTGGGAAAGGAAGGACAGGGTTGAGCAGATAGCCTTGGGCAAGAAGAACCAGGAAGTTTGAGTTCTTTGTCTGGAGCTCTTTTGTCCACCATAGTTGAAACCCTGCCAACCTGGTGACTTAACAGTTAGAGTCTCTGTGTTTTCAGAGAACCAACTCTTATTCTCATTCACCTGTTCTGCTGTCTTTCTGATTTGTTCTCTGATCATTATTATTTCATTTCTATGCATTTGGAGCTTGGTTACTGATGTTTCTAGTTCAGTTCCTTGAGGTCTAACATTAAGATATTTACTTATGTTTTTTCTTCTTGCATAATGTAGGCATTTCTTGCAATGTCCCATGTTTTGGTCTGTTGTTTTTCCTCTCACATTTATATCAAAGTATTCTAAATTCTTTTAATTTTTCTTTAACCCATTGGTTATTCAACAGAATGTTGTATAAGTCCCATGTCCCTTACTTATCCTAATATTCTTCCTGTTGTTGATTCCTAGTGTCACTCCATCATGTTCAGACAAGACACTGTCACTTCGATCTTCACCCAAATAACCGGATTTAGCTCTCCTGTCCTCCCTCCCTCCCCCTTTGCTTTCTCTATTGCTCTTTGATTTTGGACACAAGCCCTCACTGCATTGCCCAGGCTGCCCCCTAGCTCCTAGGCTCAGGCTTTCTCCCGCCTCAGCCTTCCAGTGTCTGAGACTCAGGCGTGGGCCACCTGCCACCTTCCCCTTCCCCTTCAGTCCAGTCTCCTGAAAAGGAACTTCCTCAGCTCTTCCAGGGCTCCTTTACTTCCTTTCCTGTGCAACTGCAGTCCTGAGGCTGACCTGGGAAGCCCAGTAGGTGGAGCCAGCAGGCAGGATTGCTGGGGGCTTCAGCAGAGGGAGGCTGGGTTGGCCTCTGGGCCTGCTGAGAACTGTCGTGGAATGCAGTGTGACAACCTCACTGGGAATCCCTGCATGGGGGATGCAGCTCACAGGCTTTTGAAGAAAGGGCCTGGATCCAAGACAAGGTCCCCTTAGGTCTGCCCTGCTGGCACAGATGGCGCTCTCCCATCCGCTCTCTATGCTGAGGTTGCTCCTAGTCTGCAAGCTACAGGGACTGGACTCAAGCATCAGGACCATCGTAGGATCTGGGGAGGGGTGACC
Organism: Aplodontia rufa; assembly: GCA_004027875.1. Lineage (NCBI taxonomy): Eukaryota > Metazoa > Chordata > Mammalia > Rodentia > Aplodontiidae > Aplodontia > Aplodontia rufa. Next base: position 30,934 of record PVKS010002062.1, on the reverse strand, counting down.
TGGCAAGCCTGTCGCAGTGGCACAGACTGGGAGTCACCCAGTGTTGGCAAGAGCAGGAAGAACTGTAAATTTATTGCCGCAGCAGCGTCAAATGCTCCAGTCATTCCAGAAGAGTGTAGCAGGTCCACTAAGAACCAGGCCGACTCAGGCATCACCAGCAGCCACAGCCCAGAGGGTGTGCCAGTAGGGACAGGGACAGGTGCTTGCAAGACACTGGACATTGCCGCATTATTCCCAGCACTAAAATGTGGAAACAATCCAGTGTCTGTTGGCATGTACGTATATTTACAACCTTCCATGCGTCTATAGTGTAACATTGTTTAGTCACAAAAGTGAAGTTTCCATCCCTGAAGTAATATGGAGGAATCTTGAAAATATCATGCTAAGTCCGATAAGCCAGGTGCAAGAGGACATGCATTTGTCTGAGGGCACTTACGTGAGGTAAGTATAGCAGGATGGCTGACAGAGACCCCAATTAGATCAAAGGCTACCTGGGGCTGGTGGGAGGGACAGTGGGGAGTTATAGCTTGATGGTTACAAAATTTTTTATTGGGATGAAGGGAAATAAATACCAACGATAGTTTCATAGCATTTTTTTTTAATTTAGAGGTTCTATAATGTCTTAAAAGCCGTTAAATCTGCAGAGTTGTACCATTAAAACAGGTTTAAATGACAACTTTGATTAATAAATTAATATACAAAGAGACAGATACAGATATAACTATATGTATAGTATATATATTTAGAATACTAACATAATATATAAAAAAACCACTGAACTGCACCCTGTATGTGAGCATATTGCGTGGTGTGTGTGTATTGTATACCGATGAGACCTTTTTCAAACCTCCTGTGGGGAAAGCACACACCATGGGGAAATTCTGAAAGTCTGTCTTAACCAATGACGAGACAAAGACAATCTCGTCACCACTTCTTTTTCATACTGTTACGTAGCACCACATTTAGCTATTACATGCGCTACAAAAATTTTACTTTTATGCCTATACCATCCTGCTTTGAGTACTGCAGCTCTGTAGAGGATTTTGAAGTCAGGTGGTGGAATACCTCCTGCTTTGTTCTTTCTCCTACAAGGCCTTTGTTGTATGTGTGTGTGGACCATATAAATTTTAGGATTGCTTTTTCTAGTCCTTTGAAGAATATCATGCATTTGTTCTACAGATTGCATTGAATCTGTAGTTTGAATAGTTGGGCATTTCAACAATTCAACTCTTCCAATCCAGGATGTTCCAGCCAAGGATGTTCTTAAGGAGAAAGCTTTCGGGCTTCCCCATTCAGTAGAATGTCAGCTGTTGGCTTATTGTAGGTGGCTTTTGCTATGTTGATGCAGCTCCTTCTACAGCTGATTTGTCCATCATTTTTATCATGATGCAAAGCTGGATTTTATCCAGTGCCTCTGAATCTGTTGATAGGAGCACATGGCCTTGTTCTTCAGCATTCCTGTGGTAGATCCACTTGCTGACCCAAGAGCATCCACTGCCCTTGGGTGCCTTGGAGTTGGTCCCACTTGGTTGTGGCAAATGTTTGCATTGAGCTGTTGGCTTGTTCTTCGATGTTTTGCTGATGGTTTGGAATCTAAGTTGATCAAGGGTATAGGCACTGGTTTTCTTTCTTTGTGTCCTCACCTGTTTTTGGCAGCGGGGTGACATGACCTCATAGAATGGGTTTGAAAGAGCTCCTTCACCTTCTGTTTTGTGGAATAGCATAAGAATTGGTGTTGGTTTTCTGTAAATGTTTGGTGCAAATCAGCAGTGAAGCTGTCTGATCCTTTTTTTTTTTTTTATTTTTTAAGGGCAACATTTAGCTACTGATTCTGTGCCTGATTTTTTTACTTGCCAGTTCAGCTTTCTGTCTCTTTGTGACTCACTCTTTGTAAGTGGCGTGTGTCTGTGTGCTTGGCCATTTCCTCTGTTATCAAGTTTGCTGGTGTTTATCTCCTCATAATTCCCTGGACTTCTGTGATGTCCATTGTGATCTTCCCCTCTTCATCCCTGAGTTTGTGCGTATGCGTCAGCTCTCTCTCTTACTGGTTATTCCAGCTAAGGCTTGGTTTGTTTTGTCAGTCCTTTCCCCTCATTATGTCGCTTCATTCCTCAAGGTTCTCTTTTTGGTCTTGATTCCTTTCATTTCTGTTCTGGGCTTACCCTTTCTCTCCTACTGCATTTGTGATCATTTGTTCTTGCTTCTCTCATTTCTGGAGATGCGGTGACAGGTCATCTGAAATCTCTGCTCTGGGACATGGGCTCTGAAGGCTGTGGACTCCATGCTGGTGCCGCCTTTGCTGTGTGTCTGGGAGGACCCTGCAGGGGAGCTGTGGAGTGGAGCAGGGGCTCTAACTGTAGCTCCGTTTTCCATCCTGCTCTACCAGATCACGTTCCACCTGCAGTGCCCCAGAGCTCCTCTTTCTCTGCATTCCCACAAGACTTGGTGTCTATGATTTAGATCCTGGTCACTCTATCCAGGTTGAGGTTGTATTCCATTGTGTTTCTATTTGTGTTTCCCAGATGTTTGTTGATGGCAATGGTGAGCATTTTCCTGCTAGGCTGAGCAAGCAGGATTCTGTTAAGAACAGTGGTCCAACAGAAGACGTTGATCAGGCCAATGAGTACATGAGAAAGTGCTCTAAATCACTAGTAATCAGAGAAATGCAAATGAAAACCACATTAAGATATCACCTTACGCCAGTCAGAATGGCAAAAATGAAGAAAATAAACAATAATAGTTGCTGGAGGGGTTGTGGAGAGATAGGCACGCTAGCATAGTGTTGGTGGAACTGCAGACTGGTACAACCCCTCTGGAAAGCAGTGTGGAGAATCCTCAAAAAACTAGGGATGAATCTACCATGTGATCCAGCTATTCCTCTCCTGGGTATCTTCCAGGGGATTTAGAATCAGCACATTACAGTGACACAGCAAAATCCATGTTCATAGCAGCTCAATTTACAATAGCTAAATTATGGAAACAACCCAGATGTCCCTCACTGGATGAATGGATCCAAAAACTGTGGTACATATATACCATGGAGTTCTACTCAGCAATTAGACACAATGATATTTGATGATGAACCCCTCCTAGTTGTAAGACCATGTTTATTGAATAAAAATTAAAAAAACAAACAATGATATTGCAGACTTTGAAGGTAAATGGATGGCTAAGGAAGAAATTATGCTGAGTGAAATCAGCATAACCCAGAGAACAAAGGGTTGAATCTCTTCACTTATCTGTGGAGGCTGGAGCTAAACCCTGACCATTGTGAAAGACGGTCAACTGTCATGTATTAAACCCTAAAAAGGTGTAGTGACATACAACATAAGGCATTTGTAGAGATGTACTGGGAAGGAGTGGGGAGGTACAAGGGTGGGTAATTGGGGGACTTTAGGGAGTAAATTTAATTTTCAGAATATAAATATATTATATTGTTTCATTGGTAAAATAAAAATAAAAAAAGAAAGAACAGTGGTCCAGTTCAATCAGTTATCAAGGGTAGAGTATAGGAACTGATTAGGCACCAAATTCTTTTGGATATTGGGAACCAGATTCTCTGTAAGTGGACTGGAATGAATGGATACCTGAATAAACTGAGCTCTCAGGGGTGACAAAGTCAGGCTCAGTTGAGAAAGGCCTCTAATAATCTGACCAAAGCTTTATCAGGGAAAGTCTTTCTTTCAGCAAGATTCAGTAAAACACATGGCCTACTCTTGATTTGGAGATACATGAAGCAAGAGCTTTTATAAGCAATAATATGCTAGCAATCTGTTTTCAACCCAAAGAAAAACTAAAACAGCACGTAAAATATAGTTCTTAATCATCACATTTGAACTGTAGTGTTTGGAACAGACTAGAGAGGAAATAAAACACTACGGAATAGAAAAATACATGCCACATTTGTTCGAAGACATTGCAACGTTCACATTAAATATAACGTATGACTATGCTTCATGTGCTGTTTTTGTTCTCCATTGCTTTGGAAACAGATATATACATATGTAGATCTGTATATGTTTATATGTATTTAATAATAGGTAAATGCACATAGGTAATATACATATATTCATACATATGAAAATGCCTGCCAATTTCATGATGAATAATTATACACACACACACACACACACACACACACATATGTGTAAACCAGGCTTTGCCAGAGGCTTGCAGTCACCTGAAGCTTTTGAACTACAGTAAAATATGACGTTGGCTAAATTGCACATTCTTGTGAGCCTGATTTATCATCTCCACGGCAAAGCAGAAATTTGCATTCCATGGATTCTGAATGACACAAATGCATCATGCTAGAAAACCCAGGTTGATGCCACCAAATGACAGATTTCTTTTCTTTTTTTACCAGGTGGCTTCTTAGTGTCAGTTTCTCCCTGGTCTCTGCTCTGCTCTGAGAAACAATCCCTCGGTGTTTGCTGGAGACTGACGCCATCCACCCAGGAATTGCAGCCATCTCCTCCTTTCTTAGTACCTTCATAAGCATATTTTTATTTAAGAACATGTAAGACAAAAGGTGAACACTTAGAAATAGTTCCCTGTGTTCCACCATTAAGAGAATGGTGGAATCCTGGGACTAGAGCGGCGTTTATGGTGCTTGCCTGGCATGCATGAAGATGCAATTTCGAACTCCAGCACCACGTACACGACAAAATGTCAGAGCAACGAAAGCCACATGAAAACCTAAATAAAACTGATTCTCTCTCTCTCTTTCACTGTCCCTCTCTCTGTAAAAAAAGAAAGAATACGTATATATGAAATAAATAACCATATTTATTAGGGAAAGCTGCAAGCTATAACCTCCTGACACATTACTTATTTATCTTCTGAGAATCTGCATTTTTAACTGGTATTGTAAACTAGGTAACTATGATAGAAGAGCTAAAGTTTATTTGCCAACTGGTTGTTCTTTTGGGAGACTTTTTTTTTCTTTAAATGGATTTGAACTCTTACATCTATATGCAGTTTCTCTTTCTTGGGAAGATGTGAAATTTTACTAGGTTTTAAAAGTAGGATGTGCACAAAAGTGAACTTGAATATCCACAGAGGCACAAAAGTGAACATCGTTTCTGGAAAAGGACAGGTGACATACTCAAGCATGAACTGGAATGGTATAATCACAAGCATTTGGACACAAAGCACTTGAACAGGAAGCAATTGAGCAACCCACATAGAGATTGTTCAGCTGAATGACCTCTGATATAATCACTTTTGCATAATGTGCATTGATTTTCCATTAGCAAAATCCGGTAAAGGAAGACCCTCAGGTTTTGGAGCCAGGCTTCCTCTTAAAAAAAAAAAAAAGAAAGAAAGAGAGGACAGTGAGAGAGAGAGACAGAGAGAATCAATTTTTTTCAGTTTTTCACATGGCTTTCATTGCTCTGAGACTTCGTTGTGTACGTGGTGCTGGGTTTGAACTCGTGTACTTGAGCATGCCAGGCAAGCGCCGTAACCGCTGAGCCACAGCTCCAGCCCCCAGGCTTCCTCTTGAAAGAGGTTTCTGTTACTCCCCCATGAGGAACGTTCATGAGAATCTGACTCTTCCTCTGCAGTGGGCTGTGCTTGGGGCATGGCTGCAATGAGCCACCCAGCCTCTGCCCTGTAGGCAGGGGACATGACTGGTAGTCTTCATCTATGCCACCGACAATGAGGCACAAGTGTGACAATGACATGAATGAACAGAACAAGGACCTCGAGACGAGGGCAGGGAGAGGGAGAGTGAGTGCCCCCACACTAGAATGCTGCTTGAGTGGCCTCAGGAGGGCACAGTACTGAGGGCAGAAGCCCTGCTCCACTTCCTGTGGGTATGCATTGGAGCCCGAGCACTGTGACTTGCAGACCTATGCTCAGGACTTGTCCCATCCTGCATCACTACTGCAGCCTCAGACTTCACCACTGAGGCAGTTCTGCCATGGAGTCGGAGACTACTGAGAAGCCTTGGTCCACACCTTTTTCCCCAGGAAACACCATCCTCATCTGAAAAGCGGGTTTCCAAAGCCATTTGCTCAGAGGACAGAGTGCCAGGAATCACTTAAGGAGCATTTTCTGAAGTGCACCCTTCACGTCCCTGTTCCTGAGGCTGTAGATGAACGGATTCAGCATGGGCGTCACTGCTGTGTACATGACAGAGGACAGAGTGTCTCCCTCAGGAGTGTGAGAGGAGGAGGGGCTGAAGTAGACGGCAATGGCGGTGCCGTAGAACAGCACCACCACAGACAGGTGGCCACCACAGGTGGAGAAGGCCCTCTGCTTCCCCAGAATAGACGTGACCTTCAGAATGGTGCAGAAGATAAGGCCATAAGATATGAGGATGCAGATGAGCGGCGTGAGAGCCAACAGCCCCCCAACAGCGAAAATGACCATCACGTTGAAGGAGACGTTGGAGCAGGAGAGCTGCAGGAGAGGGTTGAGGTCGCAGAAGAAGTGGTGGACTATGTTGGAGGCACAGAAGGACAGGCGTGCCATCAGGACAGTGTGCAGGAGGGCATGGAGGCAGGTGACAGCCCAGAAGCCCCCCACCAGCTGCAGGCAGAGCTCAGGACTCATGGTGGTGGTGTAGTGCAAAGGGTGGCAGATGGCCACATATCTGTCGTAGGCCATCGCACAGAGGAGGAGGCTGTCCATGTTCACGAAAGAAATGAAGAAGAAGAGCTGGGCCAGACAGCCTGCGAAGGAGATGGTTGGGGTGTCTGTCAGGAGGTTCACCACCATTTTGGGGACTGTAGTGGAAATAAAGCAAATGTCAACAAAGGCCAAATTACTAAGGAAGAAATACATGGGGGAATGGAGGTGGGAGTCACCACCGGTGGCCAAGATGATGAGCCCGTTCCCTGACACCGTCACCAGGTACACGCAGAGGAAGACCACACCCAAGATGTGTGGATGAGCTGTTGAGCTGGAAAGTCCCAGAAGGACGAATTCCCCAATGGCCGTCAGGTTTCTTTTCTCCATCCTCCCATGGAATCTAGAAGAAGACATTAAATTGAGGAGACCAGCAAGGCCAGATTCTCATTGCCGTGTGTGTGTGTGTGTGTGTGTGTGTGTGTGTGTGTGTGTGTGTGTTTACACGTACACAATTAAGTGCCACCCAAACTCTTGGATCCTTGCCACCTACAATCTGTGTTTAGGATATTCTGCTTCACATACACAGAAGCATGTTGGGCACATCAACCTCAACTTCTTTCAAGCAAGTGTGGTTTCTTTTCCCAAATTAAAAGGTAAATTCTGTTAATGCCCATTTGTAACTGGGCCGGGTATTTCAATTTACCCGTGATAACCACATAGCTCATATAAGCCTTCTTAGAAAGCAGTTTATTGTGGCAACCACGTTGCTTGCCCTGAGCAGGTAGATTTACCTCCCCTGAGTTCTTGCCTTCCCAGCCTGAAGTTCTCAACCACGATGGTGGATAGATGTCTTATGCCAGGTTCTTTACTTGGTCACGGATGATTCTGGGCCCTCTTCTCCTCCTTGGGTAGCCTCTTCCTTCTTTGTTCTCTGCAGATCATTGCACAAGCCTGACAGGGCTGCCAGGTTACCCCAGCTCCGTGCTTGTGAATGGCTTGCAGGCCCCTTCAGGCCCAGAGCAGTGTGTGCACTACTCTCCCTACGGCCCTATCAAAATTCTTCGCCAAAAGTCTCATTGCTCTGCACCTCTCAACTCTCCATCAACACAGCCTTTACCTGCTTTTCACCGTAAATGCTATCAGGATATACGTTTTTATAACTATTTCCACCCATTTGTCCAATAATTTTCTTCAGCAAATACATACTGAGCACCTCGTATGATCCAGGTTCTGGGCACAATTCATTCCACACTGAATACTTTTTGACTCAAGCTGAATTCTTGAATGTACGTCTTTCAGAACATTCTGTTTCACCTTGGGGTCTTTTAAATTTTTTCCAAGCTTTATATTTTTATAAAGTTTAAAAGTTTAGATTTTCATTTTAAATCTAGCTTGTTATCTTGGATGCTGTCAGAGACTTGCAACTTTCAGTGCAACTATCATTATTTGCTAACTGTGTCCCCTGGGTTAGAGCCTAATGAACTTCTTTATAAAACTTGTCCTTCATATATTTATTTGAGACCTTTTCCTAAGTTACAGGAGGTTCCCAAATTCAGAATTTGCAATGTCCTTTGTCTGTTTTTTTTAAATTTACATGAAGTTTATTATATCCTTTACATGTTAGCATCTTTGATGATTTTGTCTTTTTACCCTTTATTTTACACGGAAGAAACTGTGTCAAACATGTGTCACCAAATAAATGAAACAGTTAAATTTGAATTTCAGATAAACGACAAATACTTTGTAAGTATGTCTAAGCAATTGCACTTAGCTAGTAAGTGATCAGATCAGCATTCAAATAGTTTGACTCCAGCACTTATAGACACTGCCTCCAAACACACAAATAAAAGAAACAAAGCAAACTAAAATAAAAACAACAGCATCCATCCACAGGAAAGAAAATTTGCATTAGTTAAGCCTTGATTGTACTGTTTATAGGCATATTTACTCTTGCGTCTCCAGATGTATGACATAGTAAGAAGACATCTCCTTTCAAACACACAACCCAGGAACAGAGCCCACCCTCTGCAGGATGGCTGGCTTCCTTCCCCACCTCTGCTGCTAGCACACTTAGCACCATGTGGCTGAAGCAGCTAATACCCTGTAGAACACAGGAGCATCTTCACCCAGCATCCCCTCACCCCATCACCTTTCACTAATTCCCTTGCACCTCTTTGCCCAAGCGGAGGTGAGTCTGGAGGAGGCCTGGGTTGAGCAAGAACAGTGCACACCCTGCGCCCACCCTTGAGCTGGGAGCATGGTTCAGAGCGGCTCCCTCTGCCTGGGGAGGCATCTCTCCTGCCCTTTCTCCCTCCCATGACTGCTCTAGATCCCGCTTTCCTGATGAGCTTGGCAGCTTTCCCGTGGTCAGTGGTATGCAAGAGGAAGAATTTGCTTACACTTGGTGCAAAATAGTGCTGTGGAAATGCAAGGCCAAGCTTCCCCAACAGCAGCTGATTGTGCAAGAGCGGGATCTTCAAAGGGAGTACTGACTCAGTACTTTCATTCACAGAGCACTTGCTAATTCCAGGGTTGTGTTCTCAACCAGGGCTTAAAAACCAACTCCGCTACTGGAACATCAACAGATGTTCTGCAAACACATGTTCTGTCTCAGTTCAAGGAATCACACACTAGATCTGTCTTTGATACATACCCAGTTTGTCAGGCGCTGATTCACATGTAATTTTTTTTCTTCTCTCTGAATATCAATCCACAAGCACAGAGGTGGCCTTGTACGCTGACCCAGATTCTGAGACAATGACGAAGAAGAGGGGACTAGGATGTAGACAAATGTGCCCCTCTCTTCTGGGAATATCAGCAGTCTGTTTACTTGTGTAACACAAGGGACAAGCTGTGAACATGGGCACGGTTTTGTCCCTGGAGCTCGACACTGCAAAGGCTGTGTGAGTTCTAATTTGGCCTTTTCTCTTGTTAATAAGCTGTTTTCTCTCTTGTTTTGAAGAGAAAGCAGATATGGGATGAAATATAGAAGGCAAGGGGAAAACTTTATAGTCCATGAAGGTTCTAAGACAAATTCTCCTTTTCTTCTGCATAACATCAAAACAAAATGCCTTCTACAACTCAAGCAATTACTAAATAATTTGCAAATTAAGATTTATGCTGTGCATGTTGAACTCCAAAGCTGGCCCTCTGCATCACCAAATCCCTTTAACACTGGGGCAGGGAGTGGTGCCTAAATTTTATGGAGAGTGGATAAATGAGTTTGTAGGTTTTAGGTTTCAGTGTCTCATCTTTTCATTCATTCCCTCAAACTATCTTTAAAAAACTAACATTTTTATACACAAATAATGACCTATCAAAAAATAAATCAAGGTAAGAATTCCATTTGAGATAGCACCCCCCAAAAATTAAAACACTACAGTAAAAATTTAGCAAATAAGTTATGATCTCCGTACTGAGCACCATAAAACACTGATGAAAGATACTGAAGAAGGTGCAAATAATGGAAAGATTTCCAATGTACATGAATCAGAGGAATATTGTTAAAATATCCATGCCACCAATGTAATATACAGATTCAATGCAACCACTATAAAAATCCCAACAGCACTATTCATAGAAAACAGCCCTTAAGAAACCACAAAAGACCCCAAGTAGCCTGGTACATATCCAAGGGAAAGAAATCATTGTCTCCTAAAGCTATCTGCACTGGTTCAGGGCAGCAGCATTCACAGAAGCCGAGGGGTAGGAATAAACTAAATAAGATTTTGTCCATGGACAAATGGATAAAGAAAATGTGGACTGGAATGTAATTAAGGCTTAAAAGGGATATCCTGTCATCCACAAGCATGGACAGACATGGAGGGCATTGTGCTAAGTGAAATAAGCCAGGCAGAAAGACGCATGTCACATGACCTCCCTTATATGTGGAATCTAAAACAGAAAAGGAGGGAGGGAGGGAGGCACATGCAGTCATGTCCAGACAGGGCAAACAGGAGAGAGATATCAGAGGATGTAGAATATCAGATTGTAGAAAGAATGAGTCTAGGGGCCTAATTAATCACAGCAAAGGGTGATGTAAAAAAAAAGTGCTATATCTGAGTTTCTTACTAAATGTGTGTGTTTCAGCAGCCCTTTCATTGGAACACCAATAGCAAAAATGGCAGGGTGACTGAGATGAAGAATACTTTACTTTGCTTGACACCGTAGCCTTTTTGCAGTCTGTAGAGAGCCCACAAAACTGTGTAACCTAAATACATACAATAAAAAAATTTTTAAAAGTTAATAAAAACTTGCTATTGAATTTTTATGTAATATTACATCCTAGAATTTCATACTGAGTCATCTAAGACTATTTTATATTAAATTTCAGCAGCAGTATTTAGAGAACAGCTTGATGCTTATGAAATATGTAATTGCTTAGCTTTGAGAAAGTGGTACTTGGCAAGGACGTGTGTGGCCATGAAACGCCATGGGAGAGGCTGCTATCCTGGTGTGGAGGGGCAGCCAGTGCCTGCAGTGGCCAGCAAGGGCAGGGCGACACTGAGCTGGAGGAGTGGAGGGCACTCTCCAGCAGGATGCTTTCCAAAAGTGAAAATGAGTAGGTTGGATGGGTGGACAGCACTTGGGTCATATTCCATTTCAGTGTGAATACTGAATGATGATGAGCTGATCCTTCTCCAGAGGGAATTTGAATTAAATGTTGTGAATCTCAAATTTTAAAAAATTCTTTTCACACGAGATTATCTTTTTCTTTCCTAGAAAAGGTCCAAGGCATGCTTTTATATTAAGGTTTTATATGATGCTTTAAAGGACATCTGAGAGTCTTGCAAAATCTTCTTTCCCTGATTTCTTGGTAGCACTGTAAGAATTTTTAAAATATAAAATATAAGCAGGAAGCCCTGCATTTCGAGGATCACATAACAAGCATGTTCTCAACTGCCCGTTCTTCTGGCCACATTTCTCCAGCGCTGGACATTGTACACACTGTTCACTGCTGGGCTCCATGGCTTTCTGGGGTCCCCAGCCCACAAAGTTGATTTTAGGAGCTATTACAAGGATACAAAATGAACGTGAAACTTGTAATTTTGTAAAAATTACTCTGCAAAGTGCATCTAATCTTCCCAAGAAGAAGAGACATCAGTTTCTTCCTGGTGATAAAGACATCCAAACTGAACACTTAACAGAAATAGAGAGTTGGGAAGGTTTAATCCCTTTAATAGAACATGTGAAAGTAGTGATTATTAATTTCCTTAAAAAATGCCAGTAGTATGTAATGTCTTTTACTCTTCCTTATTTTGTCACTATTTAAAAATTCTTCTCAGATCACATTTCTGTAGTGTTTTTCCTGCAGAGGGCTGTCAATGTGACCTCCTGAAGTGCAGTCAAGTTAAGAAGCTCTGCTCTGTTCCTAATGTCTAACACCGAGAAGGCTGAGTACCCAGACAGAGTAGGGGTAATGAGCTGCACCTGAGATGTCAGTATGTTCAGTTTCCATGAGAACTGATTGTGGCTGTCAATAAAGTAGATGATGTTGGAAAAACAGCCAAAGGCTTATCTGGTAAATAGCAGTGACCCCTAAATCCTAGTCCGCCCTCCTCCACTAAGATCTAGTGCAAATGGCAGAGCTTTAAGGAGAAGAACTTTGAGGAGCCTGGGCTAGAGGAAGACAGATGAGCTTTTCCAGGAAGCTGTGTTTAGCCAGGGTCACACCGATAAATGGTTCACACAGTGACTTATATTAATGCTTGTTTGAATGCACATTTAAAATTTGTACATTTTATATATACATATATATATGTATATACAAACACAGAAATTATAAAATTTAAATACTTTTCTTTATTGTTGATTCTGTGCTTTGTTTCCATCTTTTCTCATGCTATCTTGAAAACCAAAGTATTATAACTAGGTACCCAAAATGGGGAAGTGAAGTATGGTATCTCATAACACAGCAGCCTTGTCTAACACTGGTTCTGCTGAGTAACTAGTGTACATGTCAATCAACTGTGTGTGTGTTGATCATTTGCTAATGGCAGTATTTTGGAACTTTCATTACTTTGCCTCATTTCATCCTGACTACGCCTGAGGTGAGAATCTTCATTATCCTCCTTCAGGCAGAGTGGATGGAGAAGTGGAGGGTTGGAGCATCTGGTGCTGAGGGTGGAAGCCAGCCATGCTCTGGACTCTTATCCCTGGTCCTCAGGTCTCTAAGCATTTGGTCGTGTGTGAAGACCCAAGCCTGCTGGTGGAAACAGGAGAACCATCCTACAAAACCAGAACCTCTAAGGTGGCTTGGTCCTGTGGGCATAGTAAGTTCAAAAGTTAAGTGTGGGTTTCCAAAAATTACGTTTCAGTTACTTTCTAAATATTTCTTATATAGAAAATAGTTCTGATAGTTTTTAGGATACTAGCTAAAACCAATTATTTAAATCAGGAAGATTCAGACTTATTTCCTACTTCAATAACTAAAACTCTGGAGATAGGTAACACTTGGTTTCTCTCATTTGCAATGATCCCCTATTTGTTCCAGGACTGGGCAGTGATTCTGCAAACACCCAGTTCTTATTGATAAACCATATTCTTCAGGAAGTTCATGACCTTGAAATGTGGCAACCTCACTACAAATTAGCAATTACCTTGATCTACAGTTGTGAGTTTTTAGCTTTTTTTTTAGAATTTTTGTGACTTACAGGTGATTTGTACTCCTGGGATCTACGGGCCACAGGACTCCTCTGATTGTCCAGTCATGTTGATGTATACAGTGGCTCACTAAGTGTTCATTCCTGTGTGCTGCACGACATCAGCCCAAGCCTTTCTTGGTGGCCCTGGTGGAAACTCATGGGCATCACCTCCTGGATGACCAACCACACAGGGTGGACATTTCATTCTGCTGGGACTCTTCAGTTGGTCTAAACACCCAGCTGTGCTCTTTGTGGTCATCTTTGTGGTTTTCCTGATGGCCTTATCTGGGAATGCTGTCCTGGTCCTCCTCATCCACTCTCATGCCCAGCTCCACACCCCCATGTACTTCTTCATCAGCCAGCTGTCCCTCATGGACATGATGTACATCTGCATCACGGTGCCCAAGATGCTCCTGGATCAGGTCCTGGGTGTGAATACAATCTCAGTTCCTGAATGTGTGATGCAGATGTTCCTGTATGTGACACTAGCAGGTTCAGAGTTTTTCTTTTTAGGTGCTATGGCCTATAACCACTGTGGCCGTCTGCCACCCATTCCATTACCCTGTGCTTATGAACCACAGGGTGTGTCTGCTCCTGGCCTCTGGCTGCTGGTTCCCAGGGTCAGTGGATGGCTTCATGCTTCCTTCCCGTTCTGCAGATCATGGGAGATTCAGCACTTCTTCTGTGAAGTCCCTGCTGTGATGAAGCTCTCCTGCTCAGACACCTCCCTCTATGAGATGCTCATGTATCTGTGCTGTGTCCTCATGCTGCTCATCCCTGTGACAGTCATTTCAGGCTCCTATTCCTGCATCCTCCTCACCATCCACAGAATGAACTCAGCAGAGGGCCAGAGGAAGGCACTGGCCACCTGCTCCTCCCACATGATGGTGGTCACACTCTTCTATGCTGCTGCTGTCTATGCCTACATGCTGTCCAGCTCCTATCACACCCCAGAGAAGGACATGGTGGTACCTGTCTTTTACACCATACTCACTTCTGGGCTGAACCCCTTAATCCACAGTTTTAGGAACAAGAATATTTCTGGGGCTCTGAGGAAAGTGTTGAGGGTGGGACCTGTCTATCAGGAAACAAAGTAGGGACCTTTGGTATCATGGAACTTTTCCTCCAGATAATCACAGTCTCCTGGTACCGTCACTCCAGGACTCTCACACCATGCTCACTCATTCACATGCATCCTTTAGAGATCATTCACTGGTCTAGCTCTAGTGCATTCACAATCCTTTGCAACTCCACAGTATTCATGTTACATTTCTGAAGTTGAAAAATGGTCTCTGCTTCTGCAGGAGAAAATTCATACCATTGGTAAACATATCTGTATATTTAGAGGAAGTGGACAAGAGGTTTTCAATTAATAATGTGGAGAGAGAGAGAAAAGAGATGAAGCCAAAGAGGGTTCAGGGTTAACAATAGGAGAGTCTTGGTGAAGGGTGTATGGGAATTAGTTTTACTCTTCTTCACGCTAATTATTTGTGAATCTAAAATGATGTATAAATAAAGAGTTAGATACCAGGTTTTTCTTCCTTTTCTAAAAACAAAAATTCTACTTTCTGCTTGGAGGGTGTATGACAGTGTCTAAGAGCCCATGCTCATTTCAACATGTCTGATTGTTACTGAGGTAGTCCAGTTATTTCCCACTTTCTTTGAGGGATGTTCTCAAGATCCCACCTTGAAGGCATCCAGTGGATGTTGCCTCTCTGAACTCACTAGGATCCTGTTGTAGATGAAGATAAAAAATAATAATAATAATAAATAAATAGGGGGCTGGAGCGGTGGCTTGGTAATTATAGTGCTTGCCTGGCATGAGCAAGTACGTGAGTTCAAATCCCAGCACCACATACACAATGAAGTCTTAGAGCAACAAAAGCTGCATGAAAAACTAAATAAAAATTATTTCTCTCTCTCTCTCTCTCTCTCTCACTGTCCCTGTCTCTTTAACAAATAAATAAATAATAATAGGAAGTGAAATGTGGCCCGTCCTTATCTCTGCCCTGAGGCCTGTGTGGTAACCAGTGGAGCACATTTCACTGCTTGGTCATGGCCACTTCACAGTGTGAGGATCGCTAAGCAGGAATCATGTTTGGTGGCCTCCTGGTGCCATGTTGTACTTCATGACAAAAATGAAATCAATAGTCTCCTGTCCTGAGATGCTAGCATGACAACAGGCATGGACCCAGCTGTCATTTATGTTCTTGATGACTACAATGCTAACTGGAATGAAACGAAATCTCAGTGCGCTGCTTTTTTTAAAATTCTTTCAACATAGTCTTAACGCATTGCAGGGAATCATTGTTACATATTCATGCATACATGGATATTGACAAAGTAAGTTAAGAGTGATCCTAGTCCAGGATCACTTTGACCACTCCTTTGACCACTCCCTACTCTCATGTCTTCTCTGCTTTACCCCCATGTTATAGTTAGAAATGAGCTCAAAAAAAGAAAAGAAACTTAATATAGGTGAAATTTCACACAAGCAGGGGGAATCATAAGTATCAGTACACTTTTGACTTGCATTTTTCCAAATAGCTAATGACCTTGAACATTTTTTCCTCTATTTCTTGGCCAGTTAGACTTCCTTTTACAGACATCTCTGTGGTCATTTGCCCACTTGGGTTATTTATGTCTTTTGGTGTTAAGTTGGGTTTTTTTTTTAGTTCTTTTTGTGTTCTGGATATTAATCCTTTGTCAGAAAAGTAGTCAGCAAAGATTTTTTCTCCCGTTCTGAACTTTCTCTCCTCACATTCCTAATTGTTTCCTTTGCTGTGCAGAATCTTTTCAATTTGATGCTGCCCCATTTGTTAACTCTTGGCATCATTTCCTGAGCTTTAGGTTTACTACTGAGAAATTCATTGCCAGTGATTAGATGCTAAAATGCTGATCCTACATTCTCTTCTACTAGTTGCATATTTTGTGGTCTAATTCCAAAGTCTTTGATCCATTTTGAGTTTTTTTTTTTTGTGAGGTTTAAGGGTCTAGTTTCACTCTTGTGCATATGGATAATCAGTGATCCCAGAAAATACATGTTTTGGGCACCTTTGCCAAGGATCAGATGACTGATTCTGTGTGGGCTTGTCTCTGTGTCTTCTAGGTTGCTTCATTGGTCTGTGTGTCTATTTTTAGGTCAGTACTATTGTGCTGGTTTTTGTTACTATAATTTGATGTCAGATATTGTGATACTTCTAGCATTGCTTTCTTTGGTTTAAATTTGTTTTGTATATTTTGGGTCTTTTCTTCTTCCAAATGAATTTTAAGACTTTGTTGTTCTCAGAAGAATACTTTTGGTGTTTTGATGGGGATTACAATGAATCTGTATGTTACTTTTGGTCGTATGGCCATTTTGACAATACCAATTCTATCTACCAACGAATATGGGAGATCTTTCCATTTTCTAAGGTTGTCTTCACTTTCTTTCTTTGATGTTCTCTAGTTTTCATTGTAGAAGTCTATCACCTACTTGGTTAGATTTTTTTTCCTAGGAATTATTTTTTTGAGGCTATTAGGGGTGGGATAGTTTTTCTATTTTTTTCTCAGAGGATTCATTATTGGTGTGCAGAAAAGTTATTGATTTCTATCTTGATTTTGCAACCTGCTACTTTGCTGAATTAGTTTATTAGCTCTAGCAGTCTTCTGGTGGAGCTTTTTGGATCCTCTAAGTATAGGATCATACCACCTACAACAGTGATAATTTGACTTCATACTTTCCTGTTTTTATTCCTTTTATTTACTTCCCTTGGATAATTGTCTGGCTAGAATTTCTAGCACTGTATTAAATAGGGGTAGTGAGAGTGGACAACCTTGCCTAGTTCTGGATTTTAAAAGAAAATTTTTCAGTTTTTCCCATTCACTCTGATCCTGGATTTGGGTTTTTCATACCAGCCTTTGCGATGTTGAGGCAAGTTCCTTCTATCTCTAATGTCTTCAATGTTTTTATCATGAATAAGTGCGGAAATATTTTGATGATTTTCTCTATCTATTGAGGTGAAGATCTATTGAGATACATGATATTTGTTCTTAATTCTATTTATGTGGTGAATTACATTTATTGACTTGCATATATGAAAACATCTGGTATCCCTAGGTTAAAATCAACTTGGTCATGTTGTGCAATCTGCTTAATATGTGTTTGCATATGATTTACAAATATTCTATTCAGGACATTTGCACCTAGGTTCATCAGAGATATCAATATGTAACTTTCTTTCCTTGATATGTCCTTATCTGATTTTGACTTGTGTGTGATCCTGGGTTCACAGAATGAATTTGGAAGTGTTCCCTCTGTTTCTATTTCATGGATTACTTTAAGGAGCATTGACATTAGTTGTTCTTTAAAGGTCTGGTGAAATTTGGCTGATGATTCATCTGGGTCTGGGCTTTTCTTTGTGGGAAGGCTTTTTACTACTTCCTCTATCTCTTGTCTTTCCGATTCAGTTTTGACAGATACATTTACATGTATCTAGAAATATATCCATATCTTCTACATTTTCCAATTTATTGGGAAATAAGTTTTTAAAATAGTCCCTAAGGATTCTCTGGATTTCTGTGGGGAAATTCACTTTAATTTCTCCAATTTTATTAATTTGGGTGTTCTCTCTTTCTTTCAGTTAGATGGTTAAGGGTTTGTCAACCATTATCTTTACAAAGTACCAACTCTACTTCATTAAACCTTTGTATTTTTTTTTCTCTAGTACATTTATTTCAGCTCTGATTTTAATTATTTTACTCCTTCTACCAGTTTTGGAATTGGTTTGTTCTTACTTTTCAAGGGTTTGATATATCTCGTTAGGTTGTTTATCTGAGATATTTATTATTTCCTCATGTATTCATTCATAGCTATAATGTTTGCTCTTGGAATAACCTACATAATGTTCCAGACTTTCTGATATGTTTTAACAATATTATGATTTGATTCTAAGATTTTTTTAAATTTCTCCTTTGATTTCCTCTATCACCCATTCATAATCCATTTGTTTATATAGTATCTGTAGGTATTTTTGCTATTATTTATAATACCATTGTATTCAGACAAGATGCAAGGAATTTTACTGATATTTTACATTTGTTAGGAGTTGCTTTTTTTTTTACTTAAAATATGATCTTTTCGAGAAGGTTACATAAGAGCTGATATGAAAGTAAATTCAGCTGCTCTTGGATTAAATATTCTATAGTGTCTGCTAGGTCCATTTGATTAATGCTATTTTTTAAATTTATAGAATCTTTACTGAGGTTAGGCCTATAAAACTTTTACTTAGATTTTGCATCATTGTGATCAAGATCAACAAGAACAACTTATAGGAGGAAAAATTTATTTGGGGTTCACAGTTTCAGAGGTCTCAGTCCATAGACAGCTGATTCCATTGCTCTGGACCCAAGGGGAGGAAAGTCATCATGGGGTAGGGTCCGGTCCAGTAAAGGTAATGCACTCAGTGCATGACAGAGTCAGAAAGCATAGAGATGGCGATAAAAGGGGCCATAGGAAGAACAGCATTTCAGAGCACATCCCCAGCGGCCCACATCCTCCAGCCACACCATGGTTACCTATAATTTCCACATAGCCCATTCTACTTTGAATGGACTGATTAGACTACAGCTACCGTACTCTAATCATTTCAGCTTTGAATATTCCTATGTTAACTGGAGTGTTTAGGGGACATCTGCCTCATGCTCAAACCAGAGCAAAGACCTAACAATTGATAAGTGTGCTGATATCATCTAGTATTATTGTACTGGGGTTTATATATCTTTAATTAAAGTAGTGTCTATTTTAGGTAATTAGGTGCATCAATGTTTGGGGCATGCATAATTGATCTTAATAAATCTTCTTATTGGATTTTCCTCTTTACTTGTATCAAGTGACCTTTTTGATCTGTTCTGATTTTTTTTTTTTGCTTGAAATCTGCTTTCTTGGTTATGAGATTAGCTATTCCTGCTTGTTTGGGGGCTTTGATTGAATGATATACAAGTATTAATCCTTTCACTTTCAACCTGTGACTGTCTTTGCCATAAGATGAGTCTCTTTTAAAGAATACATAGTTAGTTCTTTTAAAAAATCTGTTCTGCAGCCTCTGTCATTTGATATTTGAAACCATTTAAATCAAATGTTTTTATGGAGAGATGTTTATTAATTCCTGCCACCTTGGTTTATTGCCAATGTTTAATTTGGTCCTAAGTCTCATTTGCCTATGACTTTTCAAGTGAGATTTATCCATTTGTAAGTGCTGGATTTGTCTTTGAGATCATCTGTATGTAGTGTTTCTTTAATTTTTTTCTGTGGTGTTGGCTTAGAAATCATGAGTTATTTTAGTTTCTGTTTGTATTGCGAAGTTTGTATTTCCATTTTGATTCTAAAGGACAGCTTTGTTGGATATAGTAATCTGGAATGCCAGTTATTTCTTTCAGGGCTTGAAACACATCAGTCCAAGCCTTCCCAGATTTTTAGAACTTGTGCTGAGATATTATAAGTAATTCTCATTGGCTTCCCCCCCTAAATGTGAACAGATTTTTTTTCTTAAGGCTTTTAAAATTCAATCCTGCTCTACATGTAAGGTATTTCAGTTATAACATGTGGTGAAGAGGTTCTTTTTTAATCTTGTATATTTGGGTTCTAAGTTCATCCTGTATTGGGATAGATGTTCACCTCTTTCTTAAGGTTTCAGAAATTTCTTGTCATTATTTCCCTGAAGAGGATTAATGGGCCATGAGCCTCCATCTCACAATATTCTTCAATTCCAACGACTCTCTGATGTGTTCTCTCAATGTTTCCCCAAAGTTCTTGCATAGCCTGGTCATGGTTACTTATTTGCCATCCACTTTGTCTTCCAGATCTGACATTCTGTCTTCAGCATTGTCTACTCTGTTAGACACTTAGACTTGTGAGTAAAGATTTTATTTGCCTTCATTCCCAAATCTCTGCTAGATTGCTTTTCAATATATTTAGCTTCTTATCAAATTTCTCATTTATATCCTACATTTAATTCTTAAATTCATTCAGTTATTTTTCTGTGTTGTCTTGGAATTCATTGATCAACTTTATAACCATGCTTATGAAATTTTTATTTGGTATTTTATTCATTTTAATATATATGAATTCAGTTACTGGTGAATTATGAACTTTAGAAGGTTTCCCATCATCTGGCTCTTTCATATTCCTTATATTCCTTTTTGAGCTTTAATAGCTGTTGGTATGGTTTTCTCTCCAATTCTTATGTGTGGGCCTTTCTGTGGCACAGCCTTCTCTTGCAAAAAGTCCTAGATTGATCAAGATTGAGATCCCTCATAGGGGTGGTGTCAATAGGCTTTGTCTTAATTTTGTTTTCTGATACAGAAGGAGATGTCCATTCATGAGGTCCTGAGGCTCTTTTCCCAGTCATTCCTACTCAGGACCTGGTTGTTCACTTTGGTTTTTTGTTGTCATTCTCTTCTATCTATTCTTTGTGTTGAAGTATCACTGAAGTTTGAGCGTGGTTAAGTTGTGTGGAGCAAGACAAATTTTCTCTCTTTTGGCTGGGTTTAGTTCAGCAGAAGTGTCTCCTTAGAGTTCCTGCATCAAACTGGAATATGTAGTAGCCTAAAATTGAAGTTGGTTAAAATAGCATTCAACTTCCCTTCTCAACAACATAAGGTAGGATGGAATGGAAAGTATGATTAATTGGAGTATTGTCTGGATACACCAGAATCATGCACTGCTGGGATGAGCTGTGGCAGAGCTGTTAGAGGGAAGTTCTGACAATTGGAACTTAACTTTAATCTGGATTTAGGGGCTTTGCTGGGTGGTATCTGCTCTGGAGAGCACTCCTCTTCACTGTTATGTAGACTTTCATAGCTGAACAAGTAGTTTGGTGAAACCAAGGCATGGAGAAGGCCATCAGGCAGACCTCCCCTCGTGTTGTTAAAGCTCTATGCATCACTTGTTGCTACTTTCTGAGCACATGAGCAGTGTGCCAATACCTTTCTCAAGGCCCCCATGACATCCTTGTTTCTGAGGCTGTAGATGAGAGGATTAAGCATGGGTGTGACAATGGTATAGAAGGCAGACACTACCTTGTCCTGCTCAGGTGTGTGGATTGATGCGGGCAGCACATATGTGTAGAAGGCAGCTCCGTAGAAAAAGCTGACCACAGTCAGGTGGGAAGAACACGTGGTAAAGGCCTTTTTGCGGCCCTCAGTAGAGCGCATGCGGTGGACAGTGAACAAGATGAGCGTATAGGAAGTGGAGATGATGGAGATGGGGATCAGCAGCATGAGGACGCAGCAGATGTACATCAGGGTTTCATACAAGGATGTGTCAGCACAGGCCAGTGTGAGGACTGCAGGGATCTCACAGAAAAAATGGTTGATTCTGTGGGAGCCACAGAACGGGACGTTCATGGTGATGGGAGTGAGCAGAAAGCCATCAAGTGAGCCACCAAACCAGGCCCCAGTAGCCAGCAAGACACACACCTTGTGGTTCATGAGAACTGGGTACCTAAGAGGGTTACAGACAGCCACATAACGGTCATAGGCCATGAAGCCCAACAGGAAGAACTCTGAACCAATCATGGTCAAGTACAGGAAGATCTGGATGCCACAGGCCACAAAGGAAATGCTCTTCTCTGTAGAAACCATGTCCACCAGGAGCTTTGGCACTGTGGTGCAGATGAAGAGGGTGTCCATGATGGACAGCTGGCTGAGCAGAAAGTACATGGGGGTGTGGAGGCGGGAGTCCACCTGAATCAAGAATATCATGACCAGGTTTGCTGTTACTGCCACCAAAAAAATAGCAAAGATGACTGTGAAGATGATCCCTGTGGCCTCACTGCTCACCATCAGCCCCAGAAGGACAAAGTCAGAGGTTGAAGTTGTATTTCTCATTGACCTTGCAGATGGCAGCTTCAGCTGAGCAGGTACACAGACCAGAAGGAGGATTGGGAGACCAGTTCAGTATGGGGGACCTGGAATGGAGACCACATTGCAGAGGAGCTGGCTGGAGGGAAGTTTTCCAGAGCAGAATTTTGGAGAAAAACAATCCAACAAACTTATCACAAAGCAGCAGCTGTGGCTCTCCTCCTTGTTGGAGAGAAGTGCTCACTACTATTCATGGTAATGCTGCTGTGTACAGTAGATCATAATTGTAATAAAATTGTAATTTTTCTATTGATTCTGTATTATTTATAAGCTAGTGATATACATAAACTTAAAAAAATTTTTTTGAAATTCCAATCTAGCTGCTTATCCTTTACCAGGGCTAGGGCTTACCTGTTTTCACAATGGTAAAAGAATTATAATGACAAGGACAAGTTACCCATATAACCTGTAAAACCTATTCAACATAATGTAATGTGAAAATGGACCCTAACATCAAAATCGGCTTGGCTCTCTCCACATTTCCTTCTGATGGATTTGCTCGTGTGACTCTGCAAGTAGCTTGAGGCTGTTGCCTCCTCTGTCAGCTCCCAAAGCACCTGAGGTCGAAGCTCCAGCAGGTCTTATTGGTGAGTCGTAGCCTCCTGATGCAGTCATTTAAGTTCCATTCCATTTCCAAAGGACAATTGAAAATAAATATTGACTACAATATATTTTGTTAAAATCCATTAACGTAAGAGATGTTCTATGTGTTATTCTAAAACTTAATAAAGCTAATCCACAAAAAATGGGGCAGCAATATGCCTTCTCTTGGTCACGTTAATGGAATTCAAACTCTTTATCCAAGAACATAAAATGTTCAAGGGAAACACCTGCCTTTCTCCTCCCGCCCACAGCTAGCAGGCTGGATTAATGCAGTCTCTTTAATCTGGATTGTTCCAGGAGCTCTCTCACATTTTGCTGCCCTTCATTTGTCTCTGTAGAGCCTTTCAGCATAGCAGCCAAGGTGACCTTGGAAGGCAGGTTGCACCAGGTGCCTCCCTGCTGAGGCCTGCACTTCTCCCACCCAGGGTCCTTCCTGGTCTGTACTCTGACTTCTGAAGTCCTCTCCTGTCCCTGCCAATGTGCTGGTCACAGGGCTGCAGCCCCAGTGGTCACCTTGCTGGTTCTTTGTCCCCTCTCTGGGGTGCCTGCCTATGTCTTCTTTTCCTAGCTGTCCCCACAGGATCCCTCCCCACGTCTGAACCAGGCCATCGCCTTCTGTGCTTCACGGCTTGGCTCAGATGCCACCTTCTCAGAGAGTCCCACTCTGGTCTCTCTCGATAGCTTGGTGCTTCTTCATGTTTCTTAGCACCAGCTGAGAGGCTACAGCTTCATTTTGCTTCTGTCTGACTGGATTCTGGAAAGAGGGTCCCATGGGATCAAGTTTGGGTGTCTATTTTTTAAAAAGCTCTCACCACATAAGATAACTGCCTACACATTGTAAATGCTTGTTAAATAATCAAATGAATAATTTTTAAAGACATCAGTCAACAAAATGCAAATTGTATATTT
This sequence comes from Aplodontia rufa, assembly GCA_004027875.1. NCBI lineage: Eukaryota > Metazoa > Chordata > Mammalia > Rodentia > Aplodontiidae > Aplodontia > Aplodontia rufa. The sequence goes on along the minus strand of PVKS010002062.1, from coordinate 7,298 downwards.
TTGTTTTTTAGTATGATTCCCTTTTTGGAGAATTTCCTTTAAATACTTTTAGGTTAATATTTTTTAAATGTGCTAATGAGAAAAACATTTTCAAAAAATGCCAGGCTGAGCTGGGTTCAGTTTGAGATGAGCACTTACCTAACATGCAGAGGCCCTGGGATCCATGCCCAGCATTTCAAAAGTCAAGACAAGCAAACGAGTTTGTCAATGCCAAATCTTTGTGGTGGCCTGTGCTCCAAAATGAAATTGTCATAAAACAGGATCCACCTGCAGTCCCTAAAGAATCTTAGTTTAAGAAACAAAAATAAACTGAGCATCTGTGTTCAAACATACAATTTTGTCCTGAAGTCACTGAGGTTTATGTGTGTGAATTTGGGACAATTACTCACTAAGGTTTAATTCAAGACACCTCTCACAGAGGCACCAAGAAGACCACACACTTTACCACGCAAAAGGGACTCTCTCTCCTTCCTCTGTCTTCTGAAACCACCCTTGCTAAGACAGCTCTTCCTTCAGATAGGCCTCCATTATTATGTAAAGAACTAAAGCTTCAAATGGTATTAGTCACCCGGAGATTGTATTATAGGTGTAAATAGAATTAGAATTTCTCCTGTTAAACAGAATAAGAAACAGAAAATCATTACACATGATTTGTTTCAAAAGTGTTTTCATCTCCCTCATATTACCGAAAAAATGCACCTTCACAATTGCCACATGATTTATTATTCATTTTATATGTTAATAAGCTCAATTAAGCTTTAATAGATTTAGCAAATGTTAAAATAAATTGTGGGAAGAATACTACTCTTCCTATGACACCATATGCTGGTCTCTAAAACCCAAGGATAGGAAACCTTGCAGAGGTGACTGATTCGTGGTTCTGGGTTGAGATTAACCTGGATTATCCTCAGCAGTCAATGCAATCATAAAGGGCCTTTGAAAGAGGGAGGTGGAGAGCCAGGGAAGGGGTGCTTGGAATTAATTTCCAGACTGATTTGAACTAGAGGAGGCTGTTATGAGAGTTCTAGGACTCAGGGACAATTCTGAGGGTCCAAAAAACCAGGTCTGGCCGCTCACCCAAACACCAAATGGAAAGGTCATGGTCAAGGGCATGGAAGGAGCTACACTGGGAAGACAAGAGGACATTGTCCTCAGCGCTGTCTTGGGGACTGACAATGAGGTTTTATAGAAAGGGAATGAGTCAAGGCTTGGGGTAGAGGCCTTGCTCAGCTGACAAACTGGAGGACTTAGTCAGGGGGTTCTGCCCATGGGCATCTCAGAATTGGTCGCGCAGGGCTTTGTTCAATCAGGAAGTTGCTGAGGCCTGGGCAGGGCTTTGTTCAATCAGGAAGTTGCTGAGGCCCGGCAGAGGTGACCTCCACCCATCACATGAGGTCTGTGGATTCCGACCTTGTTCCTGGAATCCAAGGTGACTCGGAGCAAAGGAGATGGATGCAGAATGGAGGCAGAGGTGTCTACTCCTTATTTTAGTCAGTGTCCTCATTGCTGCAACCAAAGACCCGACAAGAACAATTGAAATGGGGAGAAGCTGATTTGGGGGCTCCTGGTTTCAGAGGTCTCAGTCCATAGAAGGCCAGCTCCACTCCTTGGGGTTTGAGGAGAGGCAGGACATCATGGTGGAAGAGTGTGGTGGAGGGAAGCAGCTCAGGACATCACACTAGGGTGCAGAGAGACTGACTAAGCTCAGCTCTCCACATGTACACCCCAAGGAACGCCTGCAGCGACCCCTCTTCCAGCCACACCCTGCCTGCCAGCAGTTGCCACCCAGTTAATCTCCACCCAGGAATTTTGAGCTGATTAGTTTAAGACTCTCAGCTCGACCTTCTTGCGTTGTCTCACACATGAGCTTCTGGGGACACCTCACATCCAATCACAACCCTCCTGCTTTTAGCCACCCATTGGATATTTGCAGGCAAAAACAGAGCATGGAAGTCCTTGTTACAGGACCAAAAGGTCAAGCCTTGTCTCTGGCTGCATAGAAGCTGGAAAAGCCTGGAAAATGGGTTCTCTTCTGAGTCTTCTATGAAGGAATGATGCCCCTCAGTGCCTTGATGCTGGCCATGTGGCCAGTGTTGGGATTCTAACCTGTTGAACTATAATAGAGTAACTACAGTTGTGATAATGCAATAGGCATAGGGAACTAATATGACAGTAAATAATATCCCAGTTTCTGCACAAGAGGAGGACAAGTCACCAGTAACAAGTTGGCCGGCACTTACGCAGTCCTTACTGGGTGCCAGGCACTGCTGTACGTGCTCTGGGTTTTGACAAGGTCGCTCTTCACAATCCAGCAATGAGGGGATCACTGTAAGTTCATCCCTCACAGTAGGACAAACCCCCCTCAGAGAAGGGAAACAGCAGAGCAGGCTCCAGGCTCAGGGACCCGGCCTCCGTCTCCCCTGCTCTCTGCCACTACATTACTCCCAATGGCAAGATATCCTATGTGTCCGTTAAGTTAGAATCACCTAGCGGAAGTTAAAGGAATACAAGGGAAGAAGCTCTAATCACACTCAGGACAACTGAATTTCCTTCAAATGTAGTTAATGAAGTAACAAAGTCAAGTCGATTTTTTAAGAAACTGAGAATTCTTCCTAACCTCTGGGAACTTACCTGTCTGCTTGGCTTCATGAGGAGGTAGACACACACGTGTGCACACACACACTCACATACACTCACTCACACTCTCACACACATACTCATACACACACACTCACAACATACTCATACACACACACACATGCACTCACAAATCCCCAAACACACTCATACACTCACACATAACCCCATACACACTCATACACTCACACACACACTTGCACTCTCACACATTCACACACAGTTGCACACACTCGCACTCACACACACTCATACAATCCCTAACACATAGTCACACACACACACACTCACACACTTTCTCTCTCTCACACACACACTCACACACAGTTGCACACACTCACACATTCACAAACATTCACACTCACACACACTCATACAACCCCTAACACATAGTCACACACACACTTTCTCTCTCACACACACACTCACACACAGTTGCACACACTTACACATTCACAAACACTCGCACTCACACACACTCATACAATCCCTAACACAGTCACACACACACACACCTACACACTTTCTCTCTCTCACACACACTCACACACACTCCTCATCAATTGCACTTGAGAAAGATCCTCAAAGTCCAGGCTCAAATCTGACTGCTGAGTATCTGCCACCAAGGACACCCCTCTCTGGGACAATAGGACCCTGTCCTCTGGGCATGCCCCCTGCTCTTCTCCAGCATCCCCACAACTACACACTGTGAGATCCGCACTGCTCAGGAATCTGACAGCTGAGATTTTCTGCAAAGTGTGTCAGGACGAGGTGCAGAGTTCACCCTGATAAATTACCCTTAAGGCCAACACTTTAATCACAATAGATACAAGGACAAGCCACACAGACACTTTAAAGTAGAATTGAATGGAAGTGGAAACCCAATCTTATCTTTCAGGAAGAAATGGAGAAGCAACTGGAGCAATCCTGTCCTGATTTACAAAACTAACGCTGAGTTAAATAGATGTTTTGACGTAGCTGCCTTTTCCTCCCTTATTCCCCCAGATGCAGATGTGCCCAAATGGGAGGAGACGGTTTTGCTCTTAGAACAGCATTTCGGAAGGTCTTAGAGGGACCTGGGTCCCTGCGGAAGCAGAATTAACTTTCTCACAGCTGTGCTTGCTCTTGGCCTCCCAGCACACCCTGCCGCTCTCTAAGGGAGCTTCCTAAGAATGGGGGTGCTCAGAGAGGCACAGACGAGCCTTTCCCCCTGTGACACTGGTTACGGGGACACTTCAGTCTGTTGACTCAGAGCTGGAGCCAATCACACCCTTCATACTTGGTTTCTAAACTTCACAAGCTGAAGGTGTTGGCCTCCTCTGCCAGCCAGGAGGTCTCCTCGCCCCTCCTGGGTGAGTCATGGACACAACCCCAGAGCTCTCTCCCCTTGCCTGTGTCTGCCTCCTCTGCCAGCCAGGAGGTCTCCTCGCCCCTCCTGGGTGAGTCACAGACACAACCCCAGGGCTCTCTCCTTTTGCCACTGCTCACCTGGTCCCAGGCTCCTCTCCACCACATACTGTGTGGTGCTGTGGAATGGACAGGTGTGGAGCAGCTGCTCTGACCATCTCTCCCGGGTCGCAGGTGGCCACAGGCTGAGGGCTGGCACCTAAGAAATTCCTCCCCACACCACAGCACTAGGAGCTTCCTCAGCAGGACAGACGCTGACAAGCAGGGGTCGCTTGTTCCTGTGCTGCAGAGGCCCAGGGTGTGGTGGAGAGGCTGCAGCGAAGGGGGTTCTGCCAGTCTGGCCTGCTTGAACCCCCAGTGGGAGCTGGGCTGTGTCAGCTCTGAGGACTAAGCCTGCTGGTGGCAATGGGCACTGAGTAAACAAGAATCTGAAAGACAAGGAGTGTAAATTTCTACTAGTGAGTTTAACATGGAGATAATCGGGGAGCCGCAACTTGTCCTATCAGAATGTTCACCTTGGGGTTGTTTCCAGTAGGAAAGCAGAGGAAACCAGGCCTCTAGACAACTTAGGGTCAGCATACAATAGACGTCCACATGGCCACTGTGACATAAGGGAGGTTCACCCCACGCCAAGTGAGAAGGTGGCATGCACTCCCTTCCTCTCTGTGTGCACTGCATGTGCAGAAGAAGGTGCACATATTCTCCCACCAACTCTCCATCTCTAGCCTGAAACCTCCCAACACGTCCACAGCACACAGCACCATAAATTCCTAAAAACACTCGGCTTCTGTAACTTTTCAGAAGAGAACCACATTTGCAACCAAGCCTGGCTTGGGTGGGGATTAGCTGCCTCCTCACCCTTTGAGGACATTTGCACAGTGTGCCTTGGGAGGACGAAAAGCACAGAGCCCTCAGCTGTTCAGAAGCTGAGGCCACAGGCACAGGCACAGCTGTGTTCAAGCTTCCTGCCTGCACCTTTCCAAAGGCACAAGAGTCCCTAATGCTCCCTGCAGGTAAACATGGTGGAAACTCGCGGAAAGAGCAATTTTAGTTATGCCAACTGGCCACGTAAATTTTCAGTCCTGATGGAAAAGGGCCCTTCCTGTTGCCACACTGGAGCAGACACCCATGGTATGTACCTCCTCTCTGCTCCCAAGAGAAGCAACACTGGTGTCCCTTTACCTGAGTCAATTTTGAACACTTACCTGCAGTCACTTAAGAATTAGTGAAGTTGGAAAGACTTTGAGCTCTTCTGCTTTCAGCTGAACATGCAATTCTATATGAGCCTGTAAAGCTCACCTAATTTAGGTGACCTTCAGTTTCCACAGTAGTTCTTCAAACCCAAGACGGCCTGGAAAAAGAAAGATTAAAGACTTAAGATTCATGTGTCGGTGTGCCAAGCCTTCTAAGATGAAATGCCTTTCATTCGTTCATTGCCTTGATATTAATCGACACCATATTCCACGTCAGGAAAATTTCTAGGAGCTTGGGATGCGTCACAGAAGGAAATGAAGAGCCCAGTGTTGTTTACATGAGAAGTAAAATGGAATGGGAAGAAATGAGCCGTAAGGGCTGATCAAAGTCTCCGTGCTGAGTGAAGCCCAAAAAGGGAATTGGACGCTGAGGAGGTTTAACAAGTTCTGCTCTCAACAGGAGCTCAGCTGAAAACACAAAGAGCAACATGCAACCCGTTTCAGCTCGTTGCTGATGCGTCAATCCTTTGGCTCTGAGTGCCATGGACTCTGGGGTCACATTGCCCTAAATCTACTTATGCCACTTCTTCCTCGAGCTGGGACCTGAAGCTCAGGCATCTGGTGCTCACACAGTGGCCAGCCTCTCAGCAGAGCGTCCCTGCACCTGGTCAGTGGCTGTGATCAGCTCTCAGCAGAGTATCCATGCACCTGGTCAATCCCCAGCTGTGACCAGCCTATCAGCAGAATGTTCCTGCATCTGGTCAGTCCCCAGCTGTGGCTAGCCTCTCAGCAGAGCATCCTTGTACCCATTCAGTCCCCAAATGTGGTCAGTCTCTCAGCAGAGCATCCCTGTACCCTGTCAGTCCCCAGCTGTGGTCAGCCTCTCAGCAGAGCATCCCTGTACCCTGTCAGTCCCCAGCTGTGGTCAGCCTCTCTGCAGAGCATCCCTGTACCCTGTCAGTCCCCAGCTGTGGTCAGCCTATCAGCAGAGTTTCAGTGCACCCAGTCAGTCCCCAGCTATGGTCAGCCTCTCAGCAGCATGTCCCTAGCTGTGTTAGACATGTGCTCAGGCATCTGGTGCTCATGTAGTGGATAGCCTCTCAGAGTGTCCTTACTGCTGCTCAGTCCCTAGCTGTGGTCAGCTTCTCAGCAGAGCATCCCTGAACCCCATCAGTCCCCAGCTGTGGCAGGCGTGTGCTCAGGCATCTGGTGCTCACACAGTGGTCAGCTTCTCAGCAGAGCATCCCTGCACCCGGTCAGTCCCCAGCTGTGGCAGGCGTGTGCTGTCACCCCCAGACAGTAGAGCTCTGCCTTCTCTTCTCCATGCCACATAAATGTCCAAATCAATGGCTATTCCCAGCTTCTCCAATCTCTACAGTTCTGAAATCTTCCTGATGCTTGATAGAATATAGAATACAGGTACTTGGTGGTTTTCACTTTTATAATTTTACATTGCAGAAATATAAATATTTACTTAAATAAAATAGTATGTTAAAACACGAGTTCAAGTCACTTCATGTCCAAATATCCCTGTTATAAAAGACCCCACAGGAGGTCTTTTTACCCTCCCTACAGGTCCTCAGGCCCCAGGTAGACCAGTTCACCTGGCGTCCAGCAGAAATGAATCACGGCTTTATCAGCACGTCGCTCTTGGGGACCTGTGTCCCAGGTCATGCTCAGGATTGCCAAGCCGGCAGCTGCATCTTGCATCACCTGTTTCTCATGGGTAATTGTCAATTAACATCAAGATTTGCACACGTGATGAAACTCAGACCAGAAGACTCAGACCTGGTCTGAGTCCCCATCTGCCTGTGACTCTGGTGAGGTGATAATTTGTCTAAACATCGGCTTCTGCATCTCCCATGGGACTCGTTCTTTTAATTACTTCATAGGACTTTGTGAGAATCGGGTAGCGATTGAATGTGTTTTGGAATATGGTTCAGATATTTCTTCACCTTTCTGCCATTGTCTAGAACAGGGCATGCCCTATAGCAAGTGTCATATTAAAATTAATTTCAGGTTTTTGTAATTTATAATTGTTGTTTCCAAGTTAATGCTTTG
>PVKS010002061.1:0-125322 GCA_004027875.1 Aplodontia rufa | reverse complement strand
TGGGACTCTCCACAGTGTTGATCATTTTTTTTTTTTATAAATACATTCCTTCTGAATCCTCAATGGGTTTCTTGATGTAGTATAAGCATTAGATCTGTGAAAGGTGTTTAGGGCAGGATGGGTATTGATTCACTTGTCATGTCAGTCCAGGTCCAGATACCTGCAGTTCATGTCCTATATATTGTTAAAATGAAAAATGGTAGCTGGAAGGTGGTGAATTCTAGCAGTGGCTTTGACATGTATTATTTTATATCACAACAACTAGAAGAACCAAAGGATCAGAAACCTCAAGTATCCATGAGGTTACATAGCTAGTTAGTGGTAGTGTCAGCATTCAAATGCCATTTAATCTAACTCCAAAGTCTATAACTCTTTCCAGAAAGCCCTGCTGGCCCCAACAATGGGTCCCTTTGTAGGAGAAGAATTTCTCATTACAAATTGCCAACCTATGATTTGGAGAAGGGAGGAAAAGAGGGAGAAGGAGGAGAAAGAGAGAGGAGAGAGAATCATTTCCCACCAGTTTCAGACACAAAGATCACTCCCCAGCTGTCAGCTAAAGCCCACAATCACTGTGGAGTTTTATTAAGGAGCAAGAGTCGTAGAAGAGTGAAGTGACAGATTTAAAATTAACTTGCCAAACTTCCCATCAATATTATGACAGTCCCCAAGTACCAGTTCAGCGACCCAGTGTACCAGCTTGACAATATTAACATAACTTTGTTGGAACAAAAGCTTCCTCTCTGTCTTTTCAAGAGAAGCTAATTTTGGGGAGATAGGCATTTTTCTGCCTTTTTTTTTTCGCACCTCTGTGACAGGTCCCTTTGGGCCAATCTTAGAGTGCATGTTCCATAAACCTCCATTATCTTTCCCCATCCCCGGGTGTTGCCACCCACATGAGATACTTTAGTCACTCAGAGAAGTACTTCTTCTTAAGGGTCTACTGAGTGAAACAAGGCCAGCAGAGACTCTGCATGCCTGCCCCTTTCTGAACAGTAACTGGAGTTCCCTTTAGTCTTCATATTTGGAATAAGGATCCATGAGGGCCAACCCAAACAAATCAGCATTTGGAGCTCTATGTATTCTTTAGTGGCTTGTCTTTGCTCATTAGTCTGTGCCCCTCTTTCCCTTCACCTAACAACTGCAGGCTCACCCCTCACCTCTCCACTTAGACACTGATTCCTGAATCTTAAAGCTCATGCAGATTTGCTCCCACAGATCTCTGATTTCCACATCATATTGTGTTGGTGACTTTACTGAATGTTGCTGAATAAGCATCATTCTTTTGTTAGTTTATGAGTTCAGTATATAGAGTAACTATATGATCTGTCATCTAGTCCAGGCAACTTTGGTCTGGGATAATGATAAACTAGAAAGAACTCTAGAACAAGTGTCATAAATAAAAGCCATCCTAGTTAAGCTGGGATATATGATCACCCTACAGATAGGAGCGTGGACTCCAGCAGTCGAGTTCTCTTTCTGAGTCTTGAATACCACACACAAATGTTAGAATTTACTCAGTGAAGAATTCTGGATGAATGAATGGATGGATGGACAGATAGATGAAATGGTCCTATAAGCAAAATCAAAGGAACATCTTGGCCAACCAGCAGCATATCCTTCTTTCTTCCTCCCTTTGTTCCTTCTTTCCTTTTTCCCTCTCTCCTTTCCTACCTTCCAACTTGTTAATTAACTTCTACACAAGCCCTGTTTATTTATTTTTCTATTTGTTTTTGTGGTGCTGGAAAATCAAACCCAGCACTCTACCACAGAAATACACTCCAGCCCCCAGCACTGTTTACTATTATCACTGCATGTAAATGAATATAGCTTCTGTGTTGAGGGTGAGAAGAAGAAATCACCAGCACACACTGAGTATCTATTATGAGTCAGTTGACTTAAACAAATATTATTTAGCCAGCTATCCAATGAGGTAGTTTCAAAGGAGCACAGTGAAAAAAAGCAGGTCAGGTGATTTAACCAAGGTCATATGGTTAATAGAATCAGAGTTTCAATTCAATCCCAGGTCTGCCTGAGTCCAAAGCTGTGGTCCCATCATTAAACTAAGCTACCACCTCAACTCTGCAGAGCAGCACCAAAATACAAAGTGGGACAGGGCACAACAAGATACAATGGTTGGCTGTTCCCAGTCTGAGTATGTGCATAGAAGCTTCTCCGACTGAGTTTCACATGCTTTATCCAGGCAAAAACACAACAAATTAATTCTTAAAAAATCAATATTTTGTTTAAAAATTTTAAACAAAAAAATCAACTTCTAACTTACAGCTCCCATCAGTTGTAGAGATGACTTGTTAGATCTTATGGATGTATAATGACGAGGAGTTAAAGAGAGCTCCAAATCTCAGTTCAGCAGGGTAGTTAGACATTAAGGAATCACATCAGTATTAATTTAATTTATTTCCACAGATATTTCAGATAAAAAATAGTATGAGGACTAAACATAGAGTTATTTTTATCTTTATTTTCATGGATAAGGAAACTCAGACTTGAGTGGATAAATGATCAAGACCACACTACAGAGAGCTGGAATTCGAAGGCATATGTATCTGACCCCAGAACCTATATTGGTCTTCCTTCGAAATCTATTACCACCAATTTTTAAGCTCTCTCAACCTCAATGTCTTTATATGCAGAATGGACATAACATTGCTTCTTCCCCATTAACTTGTCATCAGAATTAACAAGGATACTATATTTAAGCACTTCGCAGAATGCTGAGCCTACACAAACCTGCTTAGCAAATAGCAATTATTACCAGTATTACCATCATTAATATTATTAGGCAGTAGTGAATTGTTGACTAGGATCATTTGGTGCTCTGTTACACACACAATGTCCTGTTTTTATGGGACAGACAGATGCAGATGGTGGGAACATGAGGTTAAGAGAATAATTATAAATGGGCCCATGTGCTGACCCACATGTTTCTTTTCCAAAAAAGCAGTTTACCAGGGGCCCCGCGAGCCTAAGTGAATAGGCTATGTCATATTCCTCAGCAAATTACCTGTTCTTTGCAGGAGAAATGGAGGTCTGAAATAATTTCTATAAGAGGAACCCAAGTTACTCTGAATGGGAAAACTTCTGTGACCAGATCCTGAAACTCAGGGAGACAAGGATAATTCCTCTTAATCAGAAAATCTATAAGAATGCATGGATAAGAATCCGATTGGAGTCAGCATGGGCCAAAGTGACCTAGAGTCACCAGGGCAGTGAGGATTTGAAAGTTTAAAGTCACTTTGCTTTCAGTTAAAAGCGAGAGTTGGACCTAGATAGGACTCTGGAAACTTCTCTGGGATCCCTAATAAAACTGGAATGCAGGAGAAGCACCTTGTCCCTCTCCTCTCCAAGAGGATCCAGTCTCTCCCTTGAGAGAGTCCCTTTCCCTTTTCCTATCCCTTCAATAAACTCATTCCTATTACTCTGAGTGACATGTCTAAAATCTTTCTGACTTGATTGCAAGAATTGGGGTTTGAAAGGGTTCTTCATGCTGCTTCAGTTTCCCAGAAGGCTCCAGTAACACTGTTATCGGTTAACTTTAACATAAGTGAGCTTTAATAACATTTTTCTTTCCTTTACTTTCCACACTCATGAATCCCACACCCTAAAACACTGATGGAAATGGAACAGACAGTGTCACCAACTACGTGATGTAAATGAGAGGAGAAATGGATATTTGAGGATAGATTTGGAGCTGGACTGCCTAGGTTCCAATTCTGGCTGCATCATTTATAAAATAAATGACTTGGAGGAAAGTATTTAGCCTCTCAGCACTTCAATGTCATCATCTATTAGAAAAAATTGTAAGTGCACAGGAGGGTTAACAGTGCCTTTGACCATGCCATAGGTTGTAAGGACTGATTAGGTTTAGAAAGGCGAAGCGACTCTACTCCTGACTCACAGTACCCTATGCAAATTTCCCACATTCTCCACCTCAACGCCCACTGCCTTTTTGTCTATAACCTTTTCTCCTATTTGCACTCTTTTAATATGTTCTATCCATTTGGGCTCTTTTTGTTCATGGAAAATGCCTATAATCTTTGCGCCTGCTATGCTTTCTACCTAGAAGCTGTTCCCCAGATACCTGCATGGCTCGCTGCCTCTCTTGTTAAGATCTTTGCAGGAATGTCACCTTTTCAAAGGAGTCTTCTGTGTCCAGCCTGTATAAGATAGAGTACCCTGCACAGCACACTCTGGTCACCTAAACTTAATCTATGTTTCTCCGTAGGTTTCATCCACTTGACAGAGCATATACTTTATTATTGATTGTCTCTGGAAGATGGGGTTTCACACATTGGATTCCAAGTTTCCTGAAACAGTGAGTAACTTATAATAGATACTCCCAAAGCATTTTTGATTGAATGAAGATACATTAGCACCAGTGCAGGTAAGTACTGAATGCGTGCCATTGCCAAGTATTTCTCTTTTTATTACTACTGCTTCTTTTATTGTGACTGAGTTCCTAACAACTGTTATCTCAGTTGTCTCACAGTGATATGTAATTACCCTATTTTCTGCATGTGGAGATAGAAACTGAGAAAGGTGAAAACATCCCTTTGAGGCCAAACAGCCAAGAGATGGAGTCACTTGCCTAAAAAGTGCAGGCCTTTCTGCCTCCTGGGAGCCCCTGTTTCTCCTAGGTGATATGATATTCACCAATGGAATCCTGTACCCCTATATCTGAATGATGTCTGTAAACTAACTGTGGAAAGATCTTTAAGAGCTATGGCTAATTGGGAAAAATAGTAAGAAACCATATATTTTAGGTACTTTTTGTGAAAGCAAGGGGGAGAAATGTTTAATCTCATTAGGTTGCATTTGCTTAAAGAAAAAATGAAAAGATATCCAAGAAATTAATAAAAGTGGAGACAGAGGGAGAGAGATACAGAAATGGATAAAGGAGTAGCACTTCTCATTGAATGTCTTTTTATATTGTTTTTAGTTTTGAAACTTGTGAATTTAATGCCTGTAAAAAATCACTTAAAATAAACCTACTGGGGCTGGAGCAGTTGCTCAATGGTTAGAGAACTTGTGTATGCAACACACATACACAACTAAATGTCAGGGAAAAAACCTTCTGAAACTCTAAATAAAACTGATTATTTCTTTTTCATTCTCTTTCTCTTTCTCTTTTTTCCTCTCCCTGTCTTTAAAAAAATAAGCCTACCAAACTGTCACAGTCTGGAAGAACCCAAGGAGACAGACTGCTCAATGTAAGGTGGTGACCAGGATAGTTCCAACACCCCCAACAAACCTCCAGACAGCCTTCTTCCAGACTCTGGGTCCCTGACCTCCCTTTTCTGATAGCACTTACTTTAGAAATTTATAATTTTAAGTTCTCTCTCTGTCCCTTGAACATGTAAATCATTTTGAAAAGCTTCTGGCCATTTTTACAAACAGGAGCTATCTCTTTGAAATGTCATCATCCAGGAAGAAGCTGCCTCTGTCTTTCAGGCTCTGTGGGAAAGTGGGACCTAACTTCCATGGGTGCCAGTAAGAAAACAAGATGGCCTAATTGCAGAGAAATCCATTGGCAGAGAAAGGAATACCTCCACATGCTGGGCCATCTCACCTGCTGTTCAACCTCCACTGCTGTCCTCTTGTACTGTTCCGCAAGTTCACCTCCACACTTAATAACCTGGCCTTTGTTCCAATAGAACCAAGTTCAGAGCTGTCTGCCCCATTTCAATAGTCTTGAAGAAGACTTCTTTCCCTATTTAACATTATCCAGTGTAATTTTTGCTTTCACAATTGTGTGCTGGTTCAGAAAAGGGATGTGGATAAGGATTGGGCTCAAGTTATGTCATTATGTATGCATATATGAATGTGTATCAAAGCATCCCTTCAATATGTAAGAACATGCTGAATTAAATAAAAAAGAGAAGTACTTGAATTGCTTTAAAAAAAAAAAGCAAAGGGATGTCAGGTTAAAAACTAAGAAAATCTGAATCAAGTATGAACTTTAGTTAACAATAATGAATGAATGTTTGTTCATTAATGGTTACAAATATACTATACTAATATACTAGAGAAATTTGGGTACAGAGTAAATGGGGAATCACTGAACTATCTTTGTGATTTATCTATAAATCTGGGACTGTTTGAATAAGACTATTTAAAAAATAATCCTATTGGAACCTGGAGAACATGATGTTAACTGGAATAAGTCAGACATGGAAAGATAGATACTGAATAATCTCATATATGGACACTGAAAAGTCTAATTTCTAGTAGACAATAGAATGGTGGTTACCAGAAGCAGGTGGTGAGGTTGGGGGTTGGGAGGTGAGGGGAGTCTCAGGAAAGAGGAACTGCACAGATTGGTGACCATAATTAATAATAATGTATTATATTTCAAAATTACTTTTGAAAAGGACTTTTGAAATGTACTCAAAAGTAAAATGGTATGTAAGAGGATGGATATGTTAATTAGCTTGACTCACCCATTTAATTGTATCCCATAAATATACACAATTATTTTTGTCAATTATAAAACATTTATTCCTATTAGGGTGATGTATGGCAAAGGTATTCTTTGTGTGGCAGAGGCCATTCAAGTATCAGAAAGGCCCAGGTAAGCAGTGCTCTGGCTCCAGCACTGTGACTCCAGGCAAGTCTTCAGACCCCACTGAGTTTGCATTTTTCTCATCTGTGGAATAACACTTGTAGACCTTTTACATTATACATTCTCAGTAGTGCAGATATTGTTCCTCAGTGGGCAAAATCATCTCAGGCATTGAAAAGGCTTGTAGCCCTTAATAGCTTAAGCCTGCCCAATGAAACTGTACCTCTAATGTTTTACTACTCTTATTTTGGAGAATTAAACATTAATTTAATTTTTCTCCACAAGAGTGAGGTGCTATAAAAAAAAAAAAGACAAACCAGGACTTAGATGATACCTACAAATAGCATATTCTTTTCCCTTTTTCTCTGAGTTTTGTTCAGCTTGAATCCCTAGAACCTGGCAAAGAATAAGCATTTGATGAATATTTATGGTTGGATCACAAGCCTGAGGAAGAAATTAATTGCAATTTAGTTGAATTTTAAGCTATCATCCACCTCTTTTGCAAACATAGATGTAAAATGAATGAATAGCCTCTGGGCTTGTATATTTTTAGTGCCTGGTCCTCATGGATCACTAAAAAATGAGGAATAAGTAGAAACTTAGAGGGGGATTTTTTGAAGTAACTTTAGTTCTCTGAACTATGGCATAGCAAGGACGAGCAATTTCTTCCTTGAATTTCCTTCATTTTACTAGAGGAAACATCTTAAACTGAAGAAGATTCAAGGTCACAGGAGAATGCAAAGGTAGTTGGATGCCTGAAAGTCACGTCTTATGGTATGCACTGAATTAAGTAGCCTTGGGCTAGCCAAAAACCTCCAGTCTTGGCTCCAGGCTTGTGCCTACTAATTAACTGCCCACTTCAGTTCCAATGAGAGTCTTACGTGACATAAAAATAAATGCTCATTTTGGACTCTTAAAAGCCACCTTTGAGATGCTCCACTAGATTGTCTTTCACAGTAATTATTCAGTGGTGATGTTATATAAAACCCCAGTCACTGCCCTGGAGTTTTCTGTATTAATTTACATCCAATAAACTGTGATCGCATTTTTCATTGGAATTGTTACCAACTACATTTCTATTCAGGGTATCTCCTTGAAATGGAAATATTTCCCTAAAAATTAATTTTCTTCATATACACGCATAAGGTTGTTAATATGAGCTTAGAATAGACTTCTTCGTGTCTCTGGAAGGAATACAAAAAGAAAGTAATGCTGGTGAAATTGCATCTCACAGAATCTCGAATGTGACAGAATGCACACTATAACATGAATAAGTTGTACCTCCCGGATCCTTGGATTTGTGTTAGGAAAATGTCACTAACATTTGCACATGTCTTCACAAAGCATTTTAACCTGACTTTTCTCATTAACTCCTCCTGATAATTCCTTCTGATTTAATGGTGAATAAACCAAGGCTCAGAAAGGTTAGACTGTACAGTCTTTGAGATAGTTGTGCTCCCCTAACTTTGGTGTTTACATAACCCTTCCTGAATGTCCAATCTCTGTCATGGTTTACTTTAAACTCGTATACCATCCTCCCCCCCCCCTTTTTAAAGTCAGAAATAGGTTTATTATCACTTTTATCCTTATTAATTCATCTCATATATGTTGAAATCATAGAAAATTCTCAGCACAAAGAGGAAGAAGACACATTTCTTGTTCTTAAGGGGTTCATAGTATGATGGGGAAGTTAAACCCATAAGCCAACAATTTTCAATACTATATGCAATTGTGCATATATGCGTATTACGCCATAGCACAATATGGTACACGCCATAGCAAGACATAGGGTTGGTGACCTGGATGCTCCTTCTTCTATTTTAATGCCGGGGATTGCACCTAGGGCCTTGAACATGCTAAGTACACTTTCTGCCCCTCAGTTATAACCCCAGGCCCTGCCTTCTTCATCCACTATGTTCTTGTCTGCAGAATCTCTGCTATCCCTCTCCTGAAAACAGTTACTGAAAACAATAACTATTACTGTACCTTCCAGGTCTCAGTCAACACCTCTTGCAGGAAGTCTTTCCTGCTGTTGCCTGGTTCTAAGGTGGGCCAAGTGCCTCCACTATGTTCTCTTAGTCCCTATACTTTCTTCTGTCGTGACCCATGAATAAGGCAAATTGGGCTTATTGAGTAAGTGGCCCATCTGCAAAATGAATAGAGTCCTTAACTCTCATCTTCATCTTTGCATCTGTAGACTTTAATATGGCCCAGTCAGTAATAGCTATCCACCAACCTTAACCAACAAATGGGAACAAGGGGTGAAGTCACAGCTGGAACCTCTGACCTCAAATTCATCCTTTGGTGTCATCTCATTCCTTCTTGTAATTAATGCAACAATAATGAATGACTTCCTCGGTGTGATTAGTTCTTAGAGTAAGTTACCAATGTTACCTTAACATAATGTAAATACAGTAAAATTTCAGGGGTGTGGATTCCATTAATCAAGGATGCATGATATTTGACCAGGAAGTGGGCTGGCCTCTACCTTTGGAGTGTTTATTTATAAAAGAGTTTGGTAAGCACATTAGTGCATTAGCAGCATAAACAAGATCATGGGAGAAATGGCAGAAGATATTTAAGAGAACAAACTGCCTGGAGTCACTTTAGAGGCACCCATTATGAACAAACAATCACTGTGCTAATTACAATTGCTCTGCTAATTACAATTACTGTGCTAATTACAATCTATCCTTATCTGTTCCTAGGTTCCCTATGGACTTTTCCTTCAGAGAGCTTAGACCAGTCTGAGTTAGTGCCTGCTTTCAGCTGTGATGAAATTGCGCTTCTTTAAAAATTGTCTCTGCTTCAGATGTCTCAATGACTTGGGTGAGCCTCCTCCTCCTAAGAAAAAGGAAAGTGTCAGGGATTCTGAAGCCAAAAATTTTAAAACAAAACCAAAAGTGGGGAGGGGTAGGAAGAGATGTGAAATGAACCTTATTGCTTTTGTTATCTTAGCACCTTTTACTGAGTAGAGAGGCATCTTTAAGTTATTTGGAGAACATTCAAAATATGCTATGTACAATTTGTTTTCCTCGTGAAATGACCCCATTTGGTATATTTAGATATGCAAACTTTAAGAATGAAACTTAAAATTAAGCCAGCTATATTTCTTTCTTCTCCCACTATAAATAGTTGGAAAGATTAGAGAGATCTTATTTTAAAGTGGATTGCAATTTCCCGGTCTTCCCCCACATATACACACTCAAAATAAAAGGCACCTTATACTAGGTTTTAATTTTACTACATTTTTCCCCATTCCCCAGATGATTTAATGTGTTTGATGGTATAAAATTTTGACCTCAATGTTTAAGACAAATAGAAGTTTCACTCTGATCAATGCTTCCTCTCAAATGGATTTCTCATGACTTCGTTCAGGAGTTTTATGTTTCTGCCTGTGACGTGAAGCAGACTTCAGCCTAACATCCCATGTAAGTAGCTTCCTGGGTGTCCAATCGTGGCTGAAATTCTGGCGCGGGCATGTAGCCAATGTTCAGATCTGGACACTATCTATGCTTTGGAACACAAGAGGCAGAAGCCCATGTCATATAAGTCCTCTGTTCCCCACCATCCGCACTGCTTTCTGAGCATCCTCATACCCCTAGAGAAAAATAACTTGTGCTGCATGCACCAAAGGTCTACTGGATTGAGGGACAAGGCTGTCTGCCCTAACTGCTGAAAATGGAAATGTATTTCCCACATTTAGAAGAGGATTATAGGAAGAAGTGCCTATGGAACTCCAAGGTCTGCATCCTGCTTTCAAACAGTCAAATGGAAGAACAACAGTCCTTCTTTATTCTCAGGCATAATCTAGGTGGCTGTGGTTTCCATCCAGCATAAACTTTAGTTTGACACTTTTTATTCAAAAGTAGTCCTCAAGGCCAGGAGCTTATTTGAACGGGAGAGGCTCGGGCCCTATCTGTGAGTTACGGAACCAGAACTGCATTTTAGCATGATCCCTCTGTGACTGGTGTACACATTAGAGTTTAAGAAGTGCTGGTGTGATTCATGTGCATTGAATCCTGACTATATAGAGGCATGTAGAAAATTCCTAACTTTCCACATGGTTTTCACGTATAACAATGCAGATGAACTATGATGTGCATTTTTGATATAAGAGGATCACATCGTTTGAGATCATATGCATGTATCTGAGCACACATGTGATCTGGAGACTGCAGAATGGTAAAGAGGGCAGGTCTTGAATCCTGGCTCCATTACTTAACAGGCCGTGTAACTTTGTATGCCACACCTCAGCTCTCATATAAAAAGTAGAATAGTGAGAAGGAGGAGGGGAAGGAAAGGGAAAGTATTGGATAATGAGACTAACTAATTGTTAGGTGCATGTACAAATATGGCATAATGAATCCCATTATTATGTACATTTAGAATGCACCAACAAAAATATTTTAAAAATGTAACAGTGATCTGGAAGTGTAGCTCAGTGGTAGAATGCTTGCCTTGCATTTGCAATGTCCTAGGTGCAATTCCAAGCACTTAAAGAAAAGTATAATATCTACCTGCTCTGTCCACACATCATGAAAAAAGACCTGCCTATGTCTCTCAAAGACAGGCTTTAAAACAATAGAAAATATAGTTTTATAATAGCAACCATGCATCAGGGCATCAAAAATGAACCAGAAGATCAGGCTTGATGGTATAGGTCTATAATCCCAGCAATTCCGAAGACTGAGGCAGGAGGATTGCAAGTTCAAAGCCAGCCTCAGCAACTTAGTGAGGCCCTAAGTAACTCAGTGAGACCCTGTCTCAAAATAAAAAATAAAAAAAAGGGTTGGGGATGGCTCAGGGATTAAGTACCCTTGGGTTCAACCTCCCTTACCAAAAAAAAAGAACCTGAGAATATGATGAGGTGAGATATGATGAGGTGGTAACAGAGAGAAAACAGGCAAGGTAGGAATGAGCAAGTTCATATGCAGCCTGATGAGGCTTGCTGTTTCATCTTTATCCTGTCTGGATGGACCTTTCCGATCAGTCAGTGTTATTTTTATGCCAATCATTAAATATTTTTATATAAACTTGAAGGGGAGGGAATACCATACCACCAGAGGTTTTGGATCTGGGCCCGGGTTGATTATCAGATTACACACAGTAAACATGAGTTGTATCTTACTGAAGATCATTCAGAAAGAAACAAAGGGGTGACCCTGTGAGACACAGGTGATATAACACATCAGAGAGATTGTTTTTCCTATGGCTGGGCCAAGCACTCCAGAGGCAAGAAAACCCTGAGCTCCTGCCCATTTCACATTGTTAATCAAACTCTCTGCCTCCCACTGACTCACAAAGCATGAACCTGTGCTTCTACCTGGACCCTGGCAGTTTCACCAAAAAACTGCTCACAAAAATGTCTGTTGTTGGAATAAGTTGAGAGAATGACTCTGGCTCCAATCCAGAGATGGGTTTTGGGGGAATGCAATACAAAGCATCTTCACCCCTTCACTATGTGGCTTCTGGAACTGGGGGAAAGGAATGCAATTGAAGGCAGAGGAAATAACATGTACTGATAGCCTATTGTAATTCTTGCTTATTAGCCTGTCAAATCCTTATCACCACCTTTTGAGGATATTGTGAAGTAAAACCCCAATTGAGAGTTGAAGATCTTCAGGTTCATAGAAGTTAAGAGATTTGCCCCAGGTCGCATAGATAGGAAGTGGCAGGCATGGAATTTAGTCCTCTTAGCTTTTCAAGGCAGCACCCAATACTGCAGCCAGGAAAGCTTGCATTCTTGCAGAAACATGTACCTCAAGATGACCTTTGCCTAGGATTCCTCCTATATGGAATTGCCAATCCCCTGTGACACCTGGGTCCTCCTTGTCTGCTGAGACTATCTCTATGTGGAACAGGTGCTGATCTCATGCAATCACCACAACACCAGGAAGCAGGTATTGTTATTATAGTTGCTCCTAATTTAGAGATGGAGAAACTGAGGCTTACTTAAATAATGTGGCTAGGGTTGCATAGTTGACAAAACATAAGCTGAGACTCAGACTCTAGAGCCTCAGCTCTTAGATGCGGATCATCATGTCCCCCCAAATTTTGTTATCATGTGAATTATACTAGTGAAAATTCACTTCCCAGACCCCTTCTCTGGGAGAAAATGGTAGGCCCCAGGTTCTCACGATCAGGTGACCAGGAAGGCTTCACTTAGCCCCTGGCCAAGAGTGTTGAGTAGAAAAAGTGCTCTGGGTCAGAAGTCCTCAATCTTTGTTAGAGATTTGTGTCAAATGTCTTCATTTACAGCAGAAGCATCAGAAAACAGAGGGGAGAAGATCCGATGGTGATACTGCAGGAAATGGCAGAAGAGAATTGGAAACTTCAGGATATGGGCGGGAGCTTGTGGAGGGGGCAATGGGAAAGTGATAAAGGGTGCAAAGTTTTGGTTATGCAAGATAAAGAAGTTGTGGATATCTACTATACAGCCTAGTGCCTTTAGTCATCGATGTTGTATTGTAACCTTAAAATTTTCTAGGAGAGTAGATAATATACAGGGTGTTCTTATCACAAATAATTTAACTGGCGGGAGATTCTTTGGGAAGTGAGGGATGTATCTATATCCTTGATAATACTTATGGTTTCACTGGTAAACACTTATCGCCAAGCTAACTGAATCATATACATTAAACATGTAAAGCAGGGGCTGGAGCAGTGGCTCAGCAGTTGTGGTGCTTGCCTGGTGTGCATGAGTACATGGGTTCAAACCCCAGCACCCACCTACACAACCAAGTGTCAGAGCAATGAAAGCCATGTAAAACATGCAATAAAAATTGCTTCTCTCTCTCTCTCTCTCTCTCCTCTCTCTTTCACTGTCCTTCCTTTAAAAAAAATGTAAAGCGGTTTTTGAAAAGAAAATTTTCTCATTCCAGGAACTATGGAACAACCAACATTGGTCTTGACTCCTTGTTATAGTTTGTATGTAAGGGGTCCCCCAAAAGCTCATGTGTGAGACAATGCAAGAAGGCTTAGAGGTGAAATGACTGGGTTATGAGAGCCTTAACCCAATCAGTGAATTGATCCCCTAATAGGGATTAAATAGGTGGTAGCTCATGACAGGTAGGATATGGCTAGATGAGGTGGGTCATTGGGGCAAGAGGAGCCTCAGACTACTTCCTGATTTTCCTGATTGCAATGCCCTGAGCCACCTTCCTCCGCCACACTCTTCAGCCATGATGTTCTGCCTCATCTCAAGCTCTGAGTAATGGAGTCTGCAATCTATGGACCAAGACCTCTGAAACCATTAGCCCCTAAATAAACTTTTCCTTCTCTAAAATTGTTCTTGCCAGGTCTTTTAGCCACAGGAGAAAAAAAAACTGACTGAAACACTCCTCTAAGAGGAAATTATGAGTCAAGTTCCCCTCTGTCTCTAAATTAGGAGTCATTACAGTAACAATACCTGGTTCCTGGTGATGTGAAATTAAATGATAATGCTTTATGTTTGTTCTCAGCAGATGAGAACCCAGGTGCCACAAAGTGCTGGCGATTCCATAACTGAAGGAATTTTAGACAATGGTGATCTCCAGGTAGATGATTCTGCAAGAACTGGCTACTATTTCCAGCTGGGACCCAGCACAGAGTGTTAGATGCTTCCACGAAAAATGAAAAGGTTCCAAGTCCCAGGTCTACCATTTTCTATAACAACATTCAAAGAAGCACATGAAGATAATTCTCTTAGCTCAGATTCCCAGAATTCCCATTCTCTAGAATGAAAGGGGCTCTGCCACTCTGTAAGAGACATATGTTATAATCAACACATTAACACTTTCATGTCCAGTCACTGGGGCTCTGAAATTATTTGTTCTTTTTGTAAAGCTAAGTTGCTGATGGTTGTTTTATAGTAAATATTAGAAAGATCACATGAGAAAACACCTAAACTACTGGTATAGGACATGACACCATAGCATACGCACACATACACATAGTTAAGAGGGAAAAGGGGAAAGAGAAGATCCAGAAAAGCATGCACAATTAACTGACTCTCAGGAAAGCATCAGGAAACTATAGGCCAGACGGCTTTGGAAACACATAATCAGCTCTGACTGGGTCTCCTCAGACTGGGAACAAGTGCCACTAACAAGGACCAGCTTTCCCTGAATTCTTAAAGAGAGTCCTTCTGTCTCACCAGGCGTGGGTTGTGAGTGCAGAATCCTGAAATTCCATGTCTTATCCAAAAATGTCCTTTTATGCTACATAATATGCACATCTGATAAGCAGAC
Source organism: Aplodontia rufa (assembly GCA_004027875.1). Taxonomy (NCBI): domain Eukaryota; kingdom Metazoa; phylum Chordata; class Mammalia; order Rodentia; family Aplodontiidae; genus Aplodontia; species Aplodontia rufa. The sequence continues at coordinate 110,511 of PVKS010002061.1, read as the reverse complement.
CAGATTGGAACATGCCTTTCTAGTAAACTTCTCATGAGCTTCTCATGTCCTTTGGAGGTCAATCATGAAGCCCTATGAGCAATTGTCAGCAGCAAGATCGTTTTATTCTTGATGAAGATTTTGCAAAATCTACTATTGTAATTTGCTTAGCCCCCCATTCTTAAGAAATCTCTCCTCACTGCCAATTCTGAGACTCTTGGCTCAATAACAGCTTTTAAGGATGTTTATCTAAATCCCAGCAATCTATGACCTAAGTTGATCTTTTTTCCTTATAGGAATGAAGTAGGATGGATAAGGATAGGAAACAGGAAAAGTAAAAAAAACAACAAATAAATACACATCAAATACCACCAAGCTTTGAGGAGTTTATCTCACTCCAGCAGTCCACTGATTCTCACACTGATCAGGAACTAAGGAAAGGGGATTCTGATAGTGGGTCATTAAGGCCAGTACTGTGTCCTAGAAAAGATTAAGCACAGAAAGTCTGACATCACTTATGACTTTAGGGGCAATTTAGACATGAATCCTCACATTTCTACAGCATTTGACATTTTACCAAAGGCCTTTATGTCCATGCACATCCATGTGAACCTCAATCCTACTCTGCTCTGCATCATCCAGCCTCCTAAAAATTCCCTGTGGCCTCCCTGGGAATAAACTGTATTTGGCCTTCTGGGAACTCTGTGTCCTTCTTCCTCTATCCCTTCAGATCTCTTCCTCAGCTCTTTCATCTTCCATACTTTCCATACCCTCCATCCTTTGACATCTACCTCCTTATTTCTTTAACCCTTTTAAAGCTCTGCACCTTGTTTTAAAGCTCTGTTTGCTGTTCCTTCCTGGAACTCAGACTCCTCTTTGGTGTCTCCCATCTTTGTTTCCCTATCCTTGCCTGTTTTGCCTCTCTGGCTGCTTCTCTTGACATTTGTTCCCAATGTCTATCTTTCTGTGTCCCTCAGTGTCCACCAGGCTTACTCTTTGCACATGGCACATGACCCTTGGCCTGGTTAAGGAACCTAAATATCTCCACATGTGCATCCCCTGGAGACAGGCTGCTGTGGACAAGCTGCAATCTTAATAGGCGGCTTCCCATGGGTGGCTTTTCCTACAACTGATCCTTAGTTATGAAGTTGATATCCTCCTATAGCAGCTGGCTTCTACCTCTGTACTGAGAGCAGGGATGGAACATGTGGCTGTCCTTGCTACAAGCTAATAATGGATATGAAGAAGTTGCAGATATCACAAGGGAAACAAAGGGAGCTCTGGTCTAGGAGTCAGGAACACTAATTTTCAGTTCCAAAGAAGTCCCAAATCATTGTGAACATGGGGCAGATTATATTTTTTTGGGCTTCAGTTTCTCCCTCTGTGCAATAAGGGGTTAGGCTTGAACTAGTTAATTTTAAGCATTTATCTAGTTCAGAATTTTAAATTTTAAAAGTTTTTGTAAAGCACAAGTCTAAATTGTTCTTTCAGGGAGTTTCAAGAAAGGAAGTGAAAAATGCATACCTCTCTTGATATCAGCAATTATTAGGTGTGGTCATCTGGAGAAGAATGGGGATGGGGTGGGGGACAAAGCTGAGCTGAAGCTGTCACATGGAGAATCTGTAGCTGATAGAGATTTGGAAATCCCAGGCCAGGCAATTCTTAGGAAATAAGGCATATGGCAGGCCGGCTGGTGGCTGTGCCTGCTGACTACTCTAGAGGGCTGGACCAGAGATTACTTAGAAGAGGAAGGAAAGGAAGGAGGAGGAGGCGGAGACATGGCAACTGCCTTTGATGCTGAAAAACTTGCAGGCCTTCTGGAATGTGGAGGACAAAGAAGCTCCAGCCTCCCTGTCTGGGGATCTGGAAGGGAAACTTGAAAAGGACCAATTTAGACTCCTCTGAAGCGCCTTGCCTTCCCCCAGTGGGAAGTCAGCTGACTTAGCCTGTGGCTGTAAGAGGAGATGTGATCCAGGAATGGAAATCATTGCACAGGAAGTTTAAAGGAAGCTAAGGATAAGAACTCTTGAGTGGAATGGATTGTTCCCATATGGTGGTATGGTGGTAGTTCAAAGAGTTCCCCAAATCTTGAGGCTCTCATCAGAAGAGAATACAGTATTCCCTTCCGGGAGAGATCAGCACAAACTCAGGCCCTGACGACTAAGAGACAACCCAGGTTTGAGACTGAAGCAGAATAAGAACCCCTGGTGGCCTTTGGGTGTCAGTAGGAAATTACTAACCAGTTGGTAGACGGTGAGAAGAGAAGCATTCTGGGCAATCAGGGGACCTTGGTTCATGGGTCAACCCTGCAATGACTTGCTTTGTGACCAAAATCCTTCCCCGTAGGTAAAATGAGAGTCCAGGATTCCATGAAGTCCTTTCATGATTTGGCATCTTAGTATCTATGTTAGTCTTCTCTTTGAAACATGCTAATCTTTTCAAAATAGAACAGGAGCTAGTAAATTTGATCATTTATTACACGGCAGCCACTCTGATAGTTGTGGTGAGAAATCAAACGTCATCAACATGCAGTGCACCTAATACAGTAGCTGGCATCTGATATGATACCTCTTTTAAAAAACGAGGCATTAGCTAATGCTTTCCATGCATGTGCTGAGATTCAAAGCCAGGTTTATCTGGAGGTCTGTTTTTCTGACTCCCCTCCTGTTTACCCATACACCTAGGCCTTCACAGACTCCTTTCTGGGCAGGAAAATGCCCTTATAGCTCTCTCCCAAGAGGCACTGTTCTGTATTATCAATGCAAACTCTAATTCACATGCCTTGTCCTCAGAGAAACCCTCTGTTCTTCCAATTCCTTTCAAAAGATTTCACATGGTAACTCTTGAGAAACCATTCCTTAGAATGCTGTTTCACAAATTAAATTTTGCTATTATTTTTCAATTGTGCATGTCATCTTTCATGCTTGTAAATTCCTTCTCAAAGGGAAGGGATAATTTATTTGTTCTTTCTTTTGGAGTTGAAATAGCATTATTCTATCCATCATGATGCTCAAGACAGTGTTTCACAGGTTATTAAAATTATAGGAAACTGGCATTGTAGAATCTCAGCATTGTGTACAGTTTGTCAAGGTTGTCCTTAAATTTCTCCTGATCTTTTTCAAAAAAGTTGCACTCAGCCATGGTTTGAGCACCTGAGTACTGGAAAGAAACTTTCCTGGGAATTGGAGGATCCAACTGTGCCAATGAATTGCAGTGTGGATGCCAGTCACTTCTATCACCCTTGAGTCCTCTCTCGAACTTTTCCTTTACTTGCAAGTGCTCACTGGACCTCCCAGTGATCTCCTCAAATCCCTTTTCTCTCTAATAGTGTTTCAGACATCCTAGTTGATTAAAGTTACCACAAGCTCAACTTAAACAACAGATACCTAACTGGTGCCCCGTTTTCACTCTCTGCCATGCAGTCCATTTCCAAACTGCCATCGGGAGGTTGAAAAATGCAAAATAGTCAGCATGGTCCTGTCCTTTAATGAGTTAAGGGTTCTCTGATGGTTGTTAGAACAGACTTGGCCCCTAAGGCACCCCTGCTCTGCTCCTGCTTACTTCCACCATTCTCCCCTTACTGCTCCTCTTCAACACCACTAGACTCTTATTTCCCAAAACCAACCAAGTTCTTTTCCTTCTGAGAACACTTGTCTCTGGTTGACACCTTCTCCAGTGTTAACTCCAACTCATCTTCCAGGTGCTAGCTAAGGAAGACTTCATCTGAGCAGCAGACCCCAAAGTCTTGCTACTACCATCTAATCCATCAGAGGCCTTCTCAACGCTTGCCTGAAACTAAATTAGATCCCATTCTTAACAGTTTTCCTGAGGACCTGGATCTTTACTTTATTAAGCAAATTAAATAAATACACAACATCCCTCTTTCAACTATGCCTAAGTGCCAGAGGGTCCAAGGACATTTGCTTCTAATTTTCCACTGTGTCCTCAATAACCAGCATGACACCTGGGACATAGCAGGTACTCAGAGAGCATATGATGGCCACTGGATGAACGCTTTTAGGGAATTCATACTTCCATTCTCATTCTCTAAAATGAGAGATGAGGGGTATACTAAACTAAAAAGTTCAAGGGCTTTAGAGTCAGAAATCTGAATCTAGACTCTATCTCATACTGGATGATGACAGCGAGTCTCCCAGTCTCTCTGTCGTTAACTTTCTAGTGTGAAGTACAGACCCTGGTTACCTAATGCAGAAGCTAAAATGCATTGTCCTGGCTCTCTTACTTCCTAGAAGGGGGTCCTGGGAAAGCTACCTTAAATTTCTGATTCTTATCTGTAGAAAGGAGAGGATAATAGTCCCTGCCTCAAAGGGCCATTCTGAGAATAACTCACATTAGTAGATGATGAAAAATGCTGGGGATGCCCTGGGATGTGTTGGATTAATTTTAGTTGTCATTATCACCATCGTTATCATCACCATCATCATCATTATTAGCAATTGTTGTAGTAGTGAAAAGCATAAAATGGAGTAATTCTTAATAATTGACAACCACAGTGCCACTCCTACCACAATTAAGATGATGATGAGGATGGAAACAATGACGGCCTTAACTGTGATTTGTTACTTGTTCTGCCTTTAAAAAAAAACAAACAAACATAATCTTGGGGCTGGAGTGGTGGCTCAGCAGTTGCAGCGCTTGCCTGGCATGTGTGAGGACACAGGTTTGAACCCCAGCACCATGTACACAATGAAGTGTTGGAGCAATGAAAGCCACATGAAAAACTAAATAAAATTGCTTTTCTCTTTCTCTCACTGTCCCTCTGTTTCTTAAAAAAAAAAACATAAAAAATATGATCTCAAAATGATAAGGAGGACCTGGCTTCATAAAAAGGTCCTATTCCTTTGTCATGGAAAACTGTCTAAACATATTTTGTTGTTTTGAAAAATCTATTGTTATACACACAACAAGTCTCATTCTCTTATCTTATGGCTCTTCAGATGTTGAGGCATGAATCAATCCCATGAATGACCTTAGTTTCTTCAGCTGTCCCAGGAAGCATTTATTTCATCATTAACCTGCCTGTCTAACCTTCACAGAATCTGCCAACAAATCATCAGCTGTTTCCTCTCATTTAATGAGGGTTCCTTCTCATCTTTTAATTTCCCACGTACCACTGTATCATTAATAGGGAAAGAGGTTCTTGACATATTACTGGGCTAAAAAAGCAATTTCTAACCAGCCTTACTGAGATTTGAGATGTGTACATGCATGTGTAGACAGACAAACAGGAAGGAAGGGAGGAGAGAGGCATTTTAAGAGTGTTCAGGAAAACATTAATTCTGGGTATTTCTAGGTTATGGGATTTTTATTTTCTACTTCATTAAGCGTCTTTATTTTTGAACTGCCTAATTGCATCCCTAGGATACTTATTTTTTAATAGACTGAAAGATTAATTAAATTTTTTAGAAAACTCCATTAACTATACTTACAGGATGATTTAAGGTTGAATTTAAAATATGTGGAAAGAGTTAGAAAAGTGGTAAGAATGATGAATAAGTGCTAGGTTAGCGGAAAAGGAATCTCACAGAACAATGACTTCTGGCTCTCCTTGAGTGGGTATCAGTGATCCTGCAGAGATGCTGGCCAGCGCAACACATTTCTGTTCCATTGTACCCATGCTTCCTCCCCCGCCCAGCATCTGGGTCAGTGATCAGCAATGTGCAATGTTTGCTCCATACCTAAAGGTCATCTGGAAGACCTGGCCTTGATTCACATGCTGGGTCCGGTTGTTGTAACCGTGAAGCATCTCTCCAAAGAGGGTGTCATTGAATTTGGAGTCAGGTTTGAGGCACTTGGGGCCCTCGCAGACATCTGAGAGCATTAGGCAGGATTTTCCATCAGGTGCCAGCTTGTACTCCTCCACACAACTGCATGATAAAAGAAAGTTGAGTGTTAGTTCCACATCCTGGATACTTCCATTTGAGTTGACCTAAAACGAAGGCCTCCTTTGCTAGAAAAACAGGTTAGAGTTTAGGAATGGAGACAGCTCTTCTGGCTGGAATCTATCTAGGGCACAGGTGTCTAGAGAGAAGCATATTAATCCTGCAAATTGGTAAATTCAAGGAAAGTCATTTGTGACATTTTGGAGGCGCCAAGAGGGATACCAGCGTGCACATCCACGCACAAAGCAAATTTAAAAATGGTTTTCCATGAACACACAGACTTAAGAAAGCATGACAGACCAATTCACTGGGAATTATCAACTAGTTTCTCAAACAAGAATCTATTCCCAGTATATCTGTCAGACAAAGGTTGAATACTGTAGCAAAAACAAGGTTTTTATTGCCTTTGTAGCACAGAGGTTACCCTCCAGGACCACAGACAGCACACAGCACAGTGCCCCCCCCTCTTCTGTTCAATTAGCAACGCTGTCAGTCTCTGAAGGTCTCATGTCATCTTCCTGACAGCCCAGGAGGGTGTTTGACATACCCTCGAGGCAGAGATGGGTTTCTCTATGGACCAATCAGGCATCTGAATGGGGTATAGAGATAAGATTTGTAATTTGGGGATGTTTGCCGTAGGCAAAGGATTTCTTAGGAAAGCATGGGGCACTGAGGTAGGAATGAAATCAAGGAAGGGTAGCAAAGGTCTCAGCACTTGTCTTATCAAACCAGAAACCATAATTCATTGAGTGTCTTCTTTTTCATGGTCCTATGGTAGGCACTTGGAATAGGACACACATAAATTAATAAGACAAACAGAAGAATGTATTATACAATGTCATCTTTGCTCCTTGTGACATATGTGAACCCAATTTCACATAATTTCTTCAGCTTCCTCATCTGTAAAGTGGGATAGGTCCTCTCATCTTACCTTAATTCAGTAAGATGTCATGAGGTCAAAAGATACATTGGCTACTAAAACAGGAATTGCAATTAATTAACAAAATAATTACTATAGTGTTAGTAATGGTGGCATTTCTATTTATTGAGCAGTTCTATCCAATGGACAATTTGTGACTATATTTTCTATGCATGAAGAAGGATAATATAATCATTCCAGCTATATACACAAGCAAAATAAGGTCCCCCAAAAGGAAGAATGTCACACTGTGAGTGGCAAAGTTAGCATTCAAATCCAAATCCATCTAGCAGCAAATAATTTTTTAACTCTTATGTCCTCCATATCTATTTGCATGATATGACCTTGTTAGATTTTTCAGTTTGAGGCTGTATAAAGCAGGCATATTCTCTTATCTGTCTTTTCTTCTAATGGTGGAATGCAGATCCATTAAATCCGACTATAAAGAGATTCAGGAACTCATAAGACAAAACAGAGGCTCTGTGACAGTCATGTGCTTTTTGGAAAGAAAACATATGCAACTTGTTTGGACCAGTTGCTGATTGATACTAGAGTCATAGAAGCAGAAAACAGAAAAGCACAGCTGGGCATGGTGGTGCACACCTTCAATCTCAGTGATTCTAGAGGCTGAGGCAGGAGAATCACAAGTTCAAAGCCAACCTCAGCAACTTAGCAAGATCTCATTTTAAAATAAAGAATTAGGAATGCAGTTCAGTTGCAAAATGCCCTATGTTCAATCCACAGAAGGAGAGAGAGGGAGAAACAGAGAGGAAGAGAGAAGAAAAAGAGGAGGAGGAGGAGGAGGAGGAGGAAGAAGAAGAAGAAGAAGAGTAGAAAGGAGAGGATGAATAAAATAAAAATGGACAATCAGAACTAAAAACTTGACCCAAAACCACTTTAGTGAAAATCCAGAAATTTCTCATGCATGAATCAAGCTGTCACTCTTTTCTTTATTTCCTCCCATGCCCCTGTGTACTACACTGATACCCTGACTGTCTAACATTTGCAAATTCATGCTCAAAGTAGAAGAAAAAGCCTCTTAGAAGGCAGCCCTGTCCTGAAGGCTTGGTAAAGTTTCTCCTTCTCTTTTTGCAGCAGTTAACTATAGGTACCACCTTCTTAATACAGTTGCAATGGAGATAAAATGAATGTATATTCAAGTGCAGAGAATATGTAAGTGCTCCATCAAATCTAATTTCCTAGTTATCAAAAGAAGCGCCCAGAAAATAGAAGCAATGGACAGAATTCATATTCTTTCTCCCTCTTCCTATTGGTCTTTTTTCATTTTTCCCACATACTCATAAACACACGTCTATGCACATATGAATAAATAGATTATTTTTGTAAATGAGTAAACATTATCAAAGTCCATGGAGTGAGGTCTGGAAGTTCTTCATTTCTCACTAAAATACATGAGCATCAGTGTAGTGTCCTCTGCTATGTGTTCTTCTAGGGGTTTTTTTTTTGTCAATATATTTAAATACACACGCACAACATACATTTAATAATAAACTCATCAAGCAAACTGTACTATGTATTGTTACAAAACTTCCATTTACAACTAATGCTATTTGTTGGAGATTTTTCCCCCAAGTCAGTAACATACAGATCTATCTTTTGAAATGTCTATTTGGCATTGCACAGCATAAATATACCATAATGCTTTTAACTAATTTTTATTAATGGGCACTTTGGCTGTTTATAGCTGTTTGTTATTACAAACAGTGCCAAAATGAAGATCTTTATACATATATCACTAGGCACATGTGTGTGTGTCTATAAGACAGATTCTTAGAAGAGGGATTGCTAGGTCAATGTTTTATGCATTTTAAAATTTTGATAGATCTACTAAATTGCCATCTGTAGAGGCTCTTCCAGTTTACAAGCCCATCATTGACAAATGAGAGACCAGATCTTTCCTCATCATTCATATTTGCTATTGCCACTCTGGGATGGGAAAAATAACTCATTTTGTGTTCGGACTTGTATTTTGCTGATGACCGTTGCAGCCTGCTATCTTATCACGTATGGTCACTTGTATTTCTCCTGCAGATTGTTCATGTGCTTTGACCATTTACTACTATTATGTTTGTCTTTTCTCATTGATTTTATATGCTCTGCATATTTTCTGGATAGGTATTCTTCACCCTCCATATATATTAGAATTTCTTCCACTCTGTATTTTAATCTTGCTTTTAATGTCTAGCTTCAATATTCTAGTCCTTTATTGCTTCTGAATTTTATGGAACTACAAGATGATAAAATATCTTTCTGCACATTATTATAGCATTTATATAATTTTTTGCCTTTGGTTCCTTAATATGTACAGAATTTACTTTTGTGTGTGGTGGGAGTAGCTATTTTAACTACTTTTTTAAAAAAAACACAAAGACAATTACTTGAAGAGTCCATCCTTTTATCAACTAATTTGAAATGCCATTTTAGCAGATTACTAAATTTCACTGTAGAGCATGCATCCATAGTTGGGGTATTGGGTGGCAATGTATAGAACTTTGGAGATAGTTTTTCATTTTTTTAAATTAAGAAATATATATTGAGGGCTGGAGCAGTGGCTTGGCAGTTACAGTGCTTGCCTAGCAAGCGCGAGTTCACGGGTTCAAACCGCAGCACCCATGTACACAACTAAGTGTCAGAGCAACGAAAGATATGTGAAAAACTCAATAAACATTGATTCTCTCTCTCTCTCTCTCTCTCTCTCTCTGTCCTTCTCTCTTAAAAAAATAGAAAGAAATATATATTGAGAGTCAGTTGTGTGCTGGGCACTGTTGATGACTATGTCAGAGAAATTTCTTGCATTCACCACACTGGGTCCTCTTCCCGGGTGCACACGATATGTAAGCTTCTTTGCAGCTGGCTGGAGAGAGACCATGTGCCTGTATTCTCAGTGGACTCTGAACTGATGAGACATAGTCACTTGCCAGGTTTCAAGGGCCAGCGAGAGCTCACCGGATGCCTCCGGAACCGCGACGCTTTCCAAGGCACGGGCCCCTCTCTCGGGGCGAACCCATTCCAGGGCACCCTGCCCACTTGCCAGGTTTAACGCTTTCAAAACACAATCTAGGTCTCAGGTCCTGTCTTGCTCTGGCCCGCTTGGAGACCATGTGTTCTGGAGAAATTCTGCAGGTTGAAGGAAGTTTGCCTCAATCACAGTAGGCCTTGAACAAATACGAAACTATCTTCCATGTGTGACTTTCTCCCTTGGGCAAGGGGGCCTTCCTTTGTTGAGCAACAAAGTCTATCTCATCCTGGCTAATACAACATCTTTACAGTTTGAAGTCTTCTAACTCAGAAATAGAATTTGTATCTCCACTTATCAATGTTTCTTTTAAAACTTTGAAGTTTTAGCCTTTTGTCAAAAAGGTACAGCATATGTCTTATTCACAGACATTTATGAGAGGCGTTCAACTCTAGAGGTCACAAGTATGTGTTTTGGATCCAGGCCAACAGAGTCTTAATTCTGATTCCATCGCTTACTGGCAGCGTGACCTTAGACAGACTGCTTAGCCTCTCTGTACCGTCTTTGCTTATCTATAAAGAAGTTCTACCTTAGAAACTGTTCTGAGAATTAAATGAGTCATGTTTGGAATATGGCATGCCCTTGGAGAATGAAAGATTCTGTTATTACATTTTTCACTTCAAGAATATGAACATTTTTTTCACTTATATTTTCTAGTTAGTTCTTAGTGATTTAAGTTATTACTGGTTTACATGAGTTAATTTTGCATCCTACTAACACAGTAAATTCATTACTTCTAATATGTCTCTCAAAATTTTCTAGGGGCATGAACGCATATTTGCTCAGTTTGGCTATCAGGATTGCAGGATAAATTAGAAGCTGTCCTTGATGTTTCTTTCTCTGGATCGGCTTTCTTAAGTTAGAGGTTATTTGTTCCTGGATGATTTGACAGGACCTGCCTATTAAGCCCCTGGGCTTGAAGTCTTCTTCTCAGTTGTACATATTTAGTTTTCTTGTTATTTATTTCCACTTTATTTGCCTACTTAGATTTTCTATATCATCATCCCTCAAAATTGGCAATTTGTGTTTTCTAAGAATATATTTTACCAAGACTTTAAAGGGTGTTGGCAGAAAGTCGTACACAGTATTCTCATAAAATCTGTTTTGTCTTCTGTGCTTCTATAGTTATGTTCCTCGCTCATTCTGATGTGTTTATTTGTAATCTGTCTTTCTCTTTCTCTTTTGAACAGCCTTTTTATATTTTATTGATGGGGCTCCTTTTTTTTCCTTCCCCATTCCTTTTTATTTACTTCTGCATTTATTTGTATTAATTCCAACCTGCTGCTTTCTTTACTTTGTTTTATAATTCATTCTCCGGCTTCTTAAGTCAAACATCATTTGTTTATTTTCTGTCTTTCTTTCTTCTTAATAAAATGCTGTGGAGCGTCTGACTGCAGCTTTGCCTACACACCACAAGTGTGATATGCAGCCATCCTGCTCCTATTGATTTCTAAAGAGGTGATCACTTCAGTTTGACTTTGATTTTTTACATATCCAAGTGCAACTTAGAAAGTTGCTATAAAAATAATAATTTCCAAATGGATTTGTTCCCCTTTCCTTGTTAATTCCTAACATTATTGGATTCTAACCTGAGAATGTAGCACATATAATTTCTACTTTGGTGAATTTATTCAGATTTCATGGCCCCTTATGTAAGGGATACAGAAGGTGTCAAGTTCAGATTTTGGAGCTAACTAAACCTGAGTTCAAATAGAGGCTGTACTGCCTACCAGCTATGTGACCTTGGCCAAGTCTCCTACCTTCCCCAGGCCTCAGAGTTATAATCTGTTAAATGAGGTAACTTCAGTCCTTATTATATGGCTGACATGAAAATTAGAGGTAATTTAGGTAAAGGATAAAACTGTTGTCTCTTGTACACCAGTACACCAGCAATTCTGCTTATTACTATTAATGTTATTATGAATTATTTGGTCTATTAGTCCAGTTATACTTCTCATGGAGTATAAATTTATTTCCAGACATTCTCAGATCCAATTTCTGATTTCTCTCTAGACTTCCTCTTTTATATTTTTCTTTTTGCTTTGAAGTATATAACTTTAGAACATAACTTCTTGTTTCATTCATTGAAAGTAAATAATACACACAATTTATATTTACACATATGTATTAATTATATTACTATATAAATTACATGGGTTATATATATGTATCTGCATATGTGCGCCCACATATATATATGTATTATATATATACACACATACATATGCAAAGCTCTGACCCACATTTAAGATTTCACGGTTGAGTGGATGTTTTTAGATGTATGATGTGATTTGCTTCTTATTATAACCTGTAATAGATAGAATAATGGTTCCCCAAATGTCCACATCCTAATCCTCAGAAGCTGTTGCTATGGTCTGGATAAATATCCCCCAAAGGTCCATGAATTAAAGGCTTAGACTGAAGCCCATGGCGTTATTGGGAGGTGGCAAAGCCTTTATGAGGAGCCACCTAGTGGGCAGAAATGAGGTCATTGTTGGCATGCTCCTGGGGGGGATATTGTGACCCCAGCCCCTTCCTGACCCTCCTTCGCTTCCCAGCCACCATGAGGTGAGCATCCTCCTCTGCCCCACACTCCCACACTCCCACACTGTGCAGCCACAGGTCACAAGGAACAGGGACAAATGACCATGGACTGAAACCTCTGAAATTATGAACAAAATTAACCTTTCTCCTTATAAGTGTATTTATCTCAGGTATTTTGTTATAGAAACAGAAAACTGACACATCTATGAATATGTTATTATACATGGCAAAGGAACTTTGCAGATGTCATTAAATAAGGAATTTTGAGACAGAAAGATTAACCTGCATTATCTGGGTGGGCCCAAAGTAAACACAAGTGCTCTTACAAGAAGGATGTGGAAGAATCAAGGAGTGCAGAAGGCCTCTGCCAGCAAAAGACAAGGAAGTAGATTTCCCCCTAAGGGCGCCAATGGAAATGAGCCTTTCTGGAGCCTGTAGTTTCGGAATTCTGGCCTTCAGAACAGATAATAATTCTGAGTTGTTTTAAGCGACCGAGTTTGTGATGAAGGAGGGACAGGACATGCACAACCCTCACAAAGAGCTACTGCTCCTGTTGCAGGATAAGGGGGTAGGCTTAGAGAAGCAGCTGACTAGTCAAAATGGTGCTGGGAATTAAACTGGGGAGTTCATATCTCAAAGTGTGTATGAGTGCATGTGACTGTAAGCTCACACTGTAAGCTCATGGTGATTTTCTTTTGCCTGGGGTGGAAAAGGATTATGGGTTAGCAGGAGAGTAAGGAAGGGGAGATAAAAGGCCTGGAGTTTACTCAGTAAGATCCTCAGAGACAGAAGGGTAAAAACATTGGGACTCATGAAGGTGAACGATCCTCTGAGTTTTGAAATGTGAGCAGTTCTCTCCCCCAAGCCACCTCAGGGCACAGGAAGATTTATGTGAGGTCTGTTTAGTTGTTTTCTTTCTTTTTATTTTATTTTTGTATGATGCCACATAATTATACAGCTCCAGTAGAACATTCTGTTGTCTGGGAGATTTTCTTACAGAAACTCAAAAGAGCGTAGGCTCAGAGGAAACCAGCCAAAATCCGCATGAAATTTTATTTATACATATGCCAAAATGAAAAGCATAAAATAAGTACAGAGACACAAACTGGGCGCTTTAGCTGAAGGCAACAAATATGGCACCCTAAAGTGCCCACCACATTACAGGGACATCAGAAAGAGGTGGGACTGCAGTAAACCTTATATGTGTCTAGTCAGGAGCACGCCTTCTTTAACCCTGAGAGCAAGATCTTGAGATAGGTATTTTCATTTCAAAATTGCCGCTGAGGATCAGAAGGCCTGGGCCATCTGATCTCTTTGACAATGTCACATCAGGACTTGGGGAAATCTAGGACCTGGACTTGGGCCTTCTTACTGCAACTTTGGTGTTCTTTCCACTTTAACACAAATTACTTTCTCAAATCTGCTTGTTTTTCAGAGGAGGAAATTGGGATCTACAGAAAAACAGCCTTCTGTAAAAGCTTACTACAGAGAGAATATTTTTTTTTAATTTACTTGCTTGCTTATTCATTAATGTCTCAATGGTCTGTGGAAATAAATGATTTAATGAAATCCCCATACTAAAAGTTAATAAAATAAGGGACTCAAATCCTAAAAAAAAAAAATAAAATAAATTAAGAATAGAGAAAAGTTAAGTGTAAGAGCAGCTCAGGAGCCAGACAGACCTGGATTCAGGTGAGGATGAATATGAGCACCCATGACCAAGGCAAGAGAAGAGAAGGCTCCTGCAGAGCTGACAGGGACCTAGGAGAAATCCCACCAGGGGTCGTCGGGCCCACTGCCAGCAGTCAAGGCCCTCAATGCATGAACCCCACTAACCAATGTCACCAGAGTCCATGAAGACCTCAGGACTGTCCCCACTTGAATCAAAATGAAGATCAGCAGAGTCATTCTCTGTGTGGACTTGGTCTAGAGGCTTCACTCAAGAAACACCAAGTTTCCAGAAAAGCCATTTTGAAGGTTATACATCCAAGGCTGTTCTTTAGAAAAGAGGGAAGGAAAAGGAAGGGAAACAGGAGTCCATGAGGAAATCTGGGCTAAATAATTACTATTTTACATACTCTAAGATCCCCACAAGTTTTAAGAAATACTAGCGTTTCATTTAAAAGAAAGGAAGAAAAGGAAAAATAAAGAAAGTCTAACAATGAAAGTCTGTCAAACCACTGATAGCAAGGTACTCCTAATTGTCAAAATGTTAAAATGTGGAAAATATTGGAAAAATAATTGAAGACATATGTTTCCCAACTGAAGCCCTTTTCAGAGACTTTACTCTCTCCAGGTGTACCATGAGCCTGTGGGAGGCAGTCACAGAGTGCAGTCCTTCCCACGTGGGCCTCATCACTGAGTTTCCTTTTTTTTTTTCTTTTTTTTTTTACTTTTGAAAAATCTTTGGGTATGTTACAGAACCAGGATACACCTAGCAGAGTGAATGGATGGACTTCATGTGTTTCCCTTAATCCTTTGTGACTATTTCTTCCATGTGAACTTTTGCAAATGTTTAAACAGCAGAGAGTGCAAGTTGTAATATTTGATAATCCAGTATGTATGCAGGTATTTAGTGCTAACTCTTAGAGATAAAATCCACATGTTTCAACCAAAAGTCAGAGGGGAGAGAGCCCAGGCCTGAGCCTAGAAAATGTTTTAGGTGTAAATGATGAAAAACCAATTACCTAAATGAATACTCCCTCACTCTTCTGCAGTAGATACTGACCATCAATGCCCCCACTACCAGAGCAGGCTTTGACAATGACAGTAAGTGGCTTCCAGTTAACTGTGGGCATGAAACACGTGCATGTGGCTCCTTTCCCTATTTTAATCTGCTTTCTCATTGCTGAGACAGAAAGTCTCAACAAGAATATTTAGGGCTGGAGCAGTGGCTCAGCAGTTTCGGCGCTTGCCTGCCAAGCACGAGGACCTGGGTTCAAACCCCAGCACCATGTACTCAACTAAGTGTTGGAGCAACAAAGGCCATGTGAAAAACTAAATAAAGTTTTTTCTCTCTTTGTCTCTCTCTCTGTCCCTCTCTCTTAAAAAAAAAAAAGAATAATTTTAAAAGAGGAAAAGTTTATTTAGGGGCTCACAGTTTCAGAGGTATTAGTCCATAGAAGGCCAGCTCCATTCCTTGGGCTCCAGGTGAGGCTGAACATCATGGCGGAAGAGTGTGGTGGAGGGAAGTGATTAGAGGAATGAAGTCAGGAAAATCAGGAAGTAGCGTGAGACTCCACTCCCCAGATACAAAATATATACCTGAAAGGCACGCCCCCAGGAACCCACCTCCTCCAACCATAACCTACCTGTCTGGAGTTAGCATCCAGTTAATTTCAACTGGGGGATTAAGGCTCTTATAACTCAATCACTTCACCTCTAAGCCTTCTTTCATTGTCTAACACATGAGCTTAGACCCAAACCTTAACACCTGCCTAAACGGAACGTTAAGAGATAGACTAACAAGGACTATTGGAGGCTAGACATGTTCTTTGAGTCTGTATTTTCATTGAAATTGGGTCCTAAGGATACTTGGGATGTCTCCAATTTTACCTCCTAACTGGCTTTGAGATTTTGGGCCTCAGTTTCCCTCTCCAAATCACCTTGGAAATATTAAAATTTCAAAAATGTTGATGGAATTCTCTCTCCTACATAGGAAAAGCAGGAAAATCTCTTAGCAAACGATATCAGGAAAAGATGTATACCCCCTGTAATCAAAGCAGAAAACCACAACTTTCCTTTTCTGAAGTAAGGATGACGATGTAATCCACTATGTCTTGTTTTGGTTGTTTTTTTTCTGTTTACTTTGGTTGCCAAGAAGCACAAAGTTAAATTTAACTCATGTTGAGCGACTCTCATTTCAGACTCCTGAAACCATTTTCTCTCTTTCCGTTTTGCTCTTTACAAATGGCTCTGATCAGTCCTATCTTTATATTAACAGCTTTTTAAAAACCATGCTGGATTTATGTGGATAAAATTAAGTTCTCTTGGCAGTGTGCACAGTAGACGTTGTAAACACACCCACACAAATGAAACCGACAAACTCTGTTGCTAGGCAACTCGACAGGCTCTTCGCAGAAGGTAATGCCTCCTCACCTCCAAGATGCTGCCTGAAAGCTTCAGCTTGGCATCCAGTGACCTTCTCAGCCTACTTTGAATCGACTGGCTTCCGGCTACCATATTGGTGCCTGTGCTCCATGAACATCAATCAGGACCAAGTGAGGCTCAGCCACGTGCTCAGGGTCCTCTGCATGTGGTGGGCCAGGACTTGTGCTCAATGATACATGGCATTCTTAACATCTCGTTAAAGACTGGGCACAGGGCAGTTGCAGCAGACCTTAGATGGATGAATTCAACCTTTATGGTTTTGAAGAAGTCCTTAGGTCAAAAAGCATGGAATGGCAACACAGATACACAGGTGACTAGGACAGAGTCTCTGCACACGAGGACGTCACAGTGTGACAGGACCAGCTATGAAAAGGCAGGCAAATCAACTGAGTAATGGGGCAACCACAGGGAGAGATGGGGGGGTGGAGTAACCCCAGAGTTAGGATGCTCTACTCATTTTGGGAAAACTTGGCTTGACAAGGGGCTGACAATCAGGGTAGCAAGCCAGAGGTCCAGTCTGCAAAAGGTATCAGGATGTCAGGATTTCACTGGTATAAATTAGAACGTAAGGCAAAATGTAAACACCCCTCTCCTATAACAGGGCCACATGGGTAGAAATCAAATATATATATATATATATTAAGGAGAAAAAGTCCTTTCCATAGGTGCCCTAATCCCATTTGAGAAATACTCAGTTAATATTGAAGTAGTTTCCATCTGAAATGATGGGAATCATTTCATTTTTTAGCCTCAAGGTAAACACACATCTCACTCTGATCCCTGTGGGAATCGGTGAAGGTGATGCTGAAGATGATGTCTGTTCCAAGACCAGAACATGAAATGGCTATCCATGTTTAAAGGTCCAGGGACACAGCAGGTGAGAGGGTGTACAGGGAAGAGAAGAGAGGAGACAGGAAATAGTGTCAAAATTCCAGAGGCTGAAGCCAAGAGGCCTAATGCAGGGAGAGGGGTGTAGTTGGAAATAGAGCTGGAAAGGGTCAGTAGGAAAGTTTTACATGGCCACGACGAGGAACTTCACTTAATGGTTACTAATTGAGCACCTACTATGTGTCAGGCACTGTTCTAGGTGCTGGAGATCAAGTGACAAGCC
Source organism: Aplodontia rufa (assembly GCA_004027875.1). NCBI lineage: Eukaryota > Metazoa > Chordata > Mammalia > Rodentia > Aplodontiidae > Aplodontia > Aplodontia rufa. The sequence continues at coordinate 92,908 of PVKS010002061.1, read as the reverse complement.
AGACATCAAGTCCTGTAATTGAATAATTGGATGATATGCCATCCCTCTTGTTAGACTACTACAACTGTGGCTTCCTGAGGGCTTAAAGTTTGCCAGCCCCTGTACTTGCCTGAGTTCACTTGATCCTCATGGTGGTGCTGCAGTCACTTCTGATATTACATGAAATAAGACTAGCTCAGAGAAATTGAATGACTTGTCCAAGTCCACATGACTAGACATTTCCTGAGGCCAGCAACTGACATCAGATCTGTTTTAATTGGCACAAGAGTCGCAGCCTTGATTTGAATAACAGATGCCCACTACTTACCAGGAATATGACCTTGGGCAAGTCACTGAGCCCAACCGTAAAATGGGAATCATAACAGTATCTTTCTTGCCGAATTGCTCTGAGAATTGAATGAGCTAACAGGCACACAACACTTAGCAAATGGTTAGCTGCTTTATTAACCAGGTTGCAAACAGAATTATTAAGCCTGTCCCTTAATAGTTCCAGGAAACTTTTAAGAAAGGTCACAGAGCTTTGCATAAGTTGGGAAGATCTCCTTGAGCAGGGGTTTGCTTGGTGTTCCTTGCTTAATTCAATAGCTTCCTACTTCTCTCTCTGAACCAGCTCTGTCACAAGGACCTGCTAATAGCCTTCATTGTTGACAGTGCTTCCAACAAGGGTGGGGAACTTCTCCTTTGCATCCTTAATAGACAATGGCCAAAAGTGTGTTGGAACTGCAGTTGGTTTTTTTGATGCTCTGGGTTTCATTTTCCTTTTTTTGGGTCCAGTTTATCAACAGAGGATGGGTTGTAACAGCTCACAGCACATTCTCCCTCACCCAATCTTGAATGCTTCCACAGACCTTCCAAGGTAGAGAAGGTTAAGTCCATTTCACAGATCCAGAACCCAAAAGGTCAAGGGCATGAGGTTCCTGAGCAAGTGGTGGGTGACTGTCATTAGGATCATTTGAGTTACTTTAATTAATGAACACACATAATGCTAATTCTATTTAGGAAACTGTTCCAAATCACTTTAAATATTTATGTAAATCATCATGGAAGTAATATATTTAATCCTCACAACAACTCCATAGACGGGGGCTATTATTATGCTTATTTAGCAAACGAGGAAGCTGAGGCACAGGGTCAAGAGATGTTAGGTAACTTGCTCAAGGTCATACAACTGATAACGTGCTTACTGGTGGTATGACCTGGAGCATGTTGTTCAGCCTTATGGGGTAATAAATGGAAAGTATTTTGCACTATTCCCAGCCATCATTATAGAGAGGCAGGTATTAATACAATTTTACAGGTGAAGAAACTGAAGGTCAGGGTCTTGAAAGTCTCACTTGATGGGATTAAAATCTCGATCTACTAAGACTCTAAGGTTCTCTATAGCATGCTCTGGATGGAAGCTGGTGGTGACAGTTTCTGATGTCAAAATCCATTACTGCTACTGCTGCTGCTGTTACTGTTGTTATTTTCCATAGAACACCCAGACAGGAAAATAACAATGATAAGAACCCAGCTGATTCTGTATGCAAGCCTGCAAATCCAAGTCCATGCATAATTTAGCCAACACTGCCCTGCAGTCACTTAGGCTGAGGGGAGACCGCCATAAATTCAGGTCTGCACGTGCTAATTTATTTCTTATTTATTTTACTGATTGATATCCAGGGACTCCAGTGAGTTGCCCCAACACCTGCTTGAAGGCACCTGTGCCTGGGGCAGGAAAGGAGACCCTGAAATAACTACTGAACTCTGTGTGCTAAAACCATGCAAATCAAATCAGTTTTCTAGTAAACTGGGATTAAACCCACACGGGCTGCCACCTCCCTTTTCGGTGATAGATGGGACTGAAAAGGTTGCTAAATCTCGTGTTCAGCTTTCTATGGTAACAATGAGAACTCTGGGCATACTCTTCACACAGCGCAGGATTGTTTTCCCGAGTCGCAGAATGTCAAAGGTGAGCTGATTTTCTAATGTGAAGATATAATCCGAAAGGAAATGAGGAAAAGAAGAGAATACTGCTATTTTCTTGAGTAGTTGCCAAGGACCAAACGCTATGCTAAGTGATGCATGGGGCAAAGGTAACTCCTACACGTGTACAGAAAACAAGGTAAATTGGAAGAAACGTGAGCCGGTGTTGTGCAAAGATCTCTTTTCATAGATGGTTAAACTGCAGCCCAGAGAGAGAAAACAATTTGTCCGAGACCGTTCAGCAAGTTAGTCCCCATGTGCCCCCCACTTTGTTGTTGTTCTGCTACTCTTAAAACGCTGCATGCAGCTCCGTGATACAAGGAGTGCCTCACTTATCCAAGGCCCTGGGTTCTACCCCCCAGGACTGCAAAAACAAGGAACAACAAACATCATAATTTGCTTTTTTTTTTTAAGAAAGAGAGAGAAAAATCAATTTTATTTAGTTTTTCATCTGGTCTTCGTTGCTCCACCACTCAGCTGTGTATGTGGTACTGGGGTTTGAACCTGGGTCCTCACACATTCCAGGCAAGCAGGATAACACCGAGCCACTGCTCCAGCACTGATAATTTGTGTTCTTCATGAGCCCTGAGTGATAACAGCTTTCCCTGCACTATTTCCCTGATTACCTGTCCTCACCTGTAGGGATGCTAAACTCAGACTGCTGAGTTCCTATAGAATCTACTTCCAAGCCTGGGCTGAGCCTGGGGACAGACGCTGGTGCACCACATCCAGTGGTTCCTTTGTTTCTTTGTGAACACCTTCAAGATCTCTGGGCTGCAGGAGGCCACACAGAAGGGGTAGGAGACCTCAGTAAGAAAAATATTCTGACACTAGGAAGAAGCTGGGAGGGGCACCATTATCACATGAACCCACTGATTACTCAGTTTTCTTTTCTTTCATTCTTTCCAGTGCCTAACAGATGATCCTCTTGCCTTTTGCCTCCTGGGCTGAAACAGAAGAGGTGTGAAAAGCCATTTCCCTGAAGGCCAGACCCCACCTGGCCAGGCTGAAGTTGCTGACCATTTTCCCACACGTCCCCATGGCTTTGAGGAAGCACAGTGACCTTGGGGACAGAAAGACTTACCCGCAGAACATGAAGATGGTGCTGGAGGTGGCATCATAGGGCAAAGGGAGCGATTGCTGCAGGCACAGCTGCTCACAGCCTCCATTAAAGCCATCAGAGCAATCGATGCCTTTGGAGTGGTCATAGCAGCCGGAGCCATCCTTCATGGGCTTCAGCTCCTCAGGGCACTGTTCAGAGAGAGGGCAGCAGGGTGGTTATGGCACAGGAAGTTGCCCCATCACTCCCTCCTCCCACCTTCTGAAAGGGTCATGTGTCAGGGACCCACAGAGCTGGGATCAAAGTCTCATTTGACCAAAGACTAGCTGTGTGGCTTTGGAAAAATTCTTTACCTCTCTGAACCTATAAAATAGAACTTTGGTGACAATCTGCTTCATAGAGTTGTGAGAATGAAGGGCGATACTGGGAACAGTATCTGTTCTGAAACTGGGAACACTGATTTGTAAGCCAACCATGTAACAAATATTAATGGCTATTAGTATAGGCATTGCTGGGATTGTGTTTGCTATAGTTTATATTGGTATTGCCTGATAGGGTCTGCTGCTGTCAAGGTTACTTATGGAAGCAGCCAGATACATTATAAAGACATTAAAACAATATGAGCTTGAGTTCCAGCTTTTCTCCTTCTCAGTGGAAGCAGCCAGATGTATTTTAAAGAGAACAAAACAATATGAGCTTCAGTTCCAGCTTTTCTCCTTCTCACCATGCGACCCTGAGCAAGTTACTACCCTCTTTGAGTCTCAATGTCCTCATCTTAAATGGGCCCAACACACCTATTGATGTTTTAGTGTGACTTAAATTGAACCATGAGGGTGTACACCTTACTTCAGAATTTGCCACGTAGTTTGGTAATCATCAAATGTGAGTTGTCTTCCTGTATATCTTGAAATGATCTCTTCTCCACCTTTGACCCTTAAACTTTAAATGAAAATCCCTCATATTCACAATAGAAGCTATCAAAAGCCTCCTAACTAGTCTGCTGGCCTCTAGTCTGGCATTCTCTAAATTTTCCTCTAAATGGTCAGCAAAGTCACATTTCTAAATAGCATTCCTATGTTCAATGAATATTGTTTTTAAAACTTGGAATCTTCCTTAAGCTAATAGGTTCCTTTATAACCAGTTTCGGATGCTCTGCTCAGCCACATACACACTGGTCCTTTGGTCCCTAAGTAAACCCCAAGATGTGCACCTTCAGTGACCTCAGCTGTCATATTCTCGTCAGTGTCTGGCACCTGCTAAGTGCTCTGTGAGTGGGAGATATTACATGGGGGACCTTTCTTTAGCAGCCCCGTACACAGACAAGCAGTATGAGCAGGCCAGCCTTCAGAAGAGAAAGTGAGGACGCAGGTTTTATCTTCAACCTGCTGGCATTTCCTGTCCGCAGATATTAACACCCAGAGCCCAGCCCTCCTCATCCATCACTGGACATCACTGATTAAAATGCCCCCTCCACCAGCCAACTCCCCAGCCCCCCTCCCCAAGCCATCCACCTGAACGACATCAATAACAAAACACACACAAAAATTAATTTCCCCAAACCACCACAACAAAACACAAGGTCAGCCCTCTTGGAAATTAAATTTTGACTACGAAGAATTTGTAATTACAAATGCACAAGAGAGTTCTTGGAGACATTTGAGACTGGCACCAGGAAGGGTGATGGAGAAAGTAGGTTATGAATGGCCTTTGTGAAGCGGCAGAAAGGTTATAAAACTGCGACGTTTTGTGCTTAAAAAGAAAAATCAATTTTCCATGTGAGTGAAGTGCTGATCATATTAATACAAGCTCAGAGGAGTCCCCTGCTTGTCTCTGAACATTCACTGTCAGACAGCAGGGCACCTGGTCACAGGGTCATTTGGAGCCGTTTGCTGGTTTTGGGAGCTGGGTTCTGTCTGTCTGCAAAGACTCAGGGCTGAGCTCTGGATCATCTCCCCAGGTTACAGGGAGACCTGGGCAGGGTATTAGTTCTGGTTCTTTCCATCTCCCTACCGCTTTGTTCTTCAAATTGGTGCTCAAGGTAACCCAAGTGTTATCTAGCACATGACCTGCTTCTCCTTATTTAGTCCTAATACAAACAAATGGGGCAGTGCAGGAGACTGATAATGACTCCCTGAGACGAGTCCTTGTCCTAAGCCCTGGAAGCTGTGAATACTACTGTCTTTGGTAAAGGTTTTGCAGATGTGATCTAGCTAAAGCACTTGGGGAGATGCTCTTGTATTTTATTGATTAACCTAAATGTTATGATGAGCACCCTTATGAGAGCGGCAGAAAAAAGCTACCCACGTAAAGGGAAGACCACATGCAGGTGGAGCAGAGATTGGTGCACCATAACTGCTGGAAGAAGCACGGCTTAGATTCTCCTCCAGAGCCTCTCGGATCTGCCAACACCTTAATGTCGAATTCCTGGCCTCCAGGGCTGTGAGAGTAAATTTCTGTTGTCTTAAGCCATCCAGTTTGTGGTAATTTGCTACAATAGTCAGAGGACACAAATACAGTAGGTACTGTCATTATTCCCATTTTACAGATAAGGAAACTGAGGACAGGGCCCCACATTGGGGATGGCAGGCAGAGCTTCTTAGGCTTGCCAGTCTGGAGGCTTTAACTGCTTCCCAGGTGAGTCACTTCACCCTGTCACTGACTAGGGATATCTTAGTGAGTCAGAGCAAGGCAGGTCTGGGAGCTGATCTGATCTCCTCATCCAGAGAGTGGAAGCGATGACCCCACGACCCCAGTATAGGTCAGTGGAGGACATGGAGAACGGCCTCCCCAGTGTCAGCTCTGGGCTCACAGTGCTGCACTCACTACCCATTAGGTCATTTGACTGATTAGGAGAAACTTGCAGAGCCTCAGCCTCTCTCTCCAAGATGATTTACAGCTGAGAAACTGAGGTTCAGAATGGTGAAGCAACTTGATTAAGATCACACAGTAGGTTCAAGGCAGAGCTAGAATCATACTAGATTTGATCTGTGAACATGGGAGAGGCAGTCTGAGTAAGTGAAGCAGATTTTATCAGTGACCCCTATAGGATCCTTCTTTCATCTGCCAAGGGTTTCATGGCCTTGTCCTAGAGGGAAATTGGGACAGATGAGGTCTCCCTTTGCCATCATTTATTATTATCTGTAATGTAAAATTTGTAATAGAATGGGCTACCTCTGGTTTGTCCTCAGCTGTGCCCCACACTTAGAACAGTAGCTGGTGCACAGTAGGTGCTTGCTATTTGTTGAATGAATCTTCAGAGTGCATAGTGTGTCTACGAATTCATGGTAAGTTTCCAATAAAGGAAGGAGATCAGAGGAAAAAGGAAGGAGGAGGGGACGGACAGTGTAGGTACTGGACAATGAAATTGACCAAATTCTGTCGTGTGCATGCATGACTATGTAACCGTGAATCCCACCAGTATGTATAATTATGCACCCATAAAATTTTTTTAATGATGGGTCTGAATTCAAACTGCCTCTTATCAGCTGTGTAAACTTTGGTCAGTGATTTAAACTCTCCTCTCTTTATACGATTGCTGGGTGGGGGTAAATGTGTCATAGCTAGCTGCAAGAAGGGTTCCCAGTGATTCCTGGTAACACTGTTATATAGTGCCCATTCCTTAATGCACTGCACCAGGGTTGGCCTATGTGACCGACAACTTATCGCAGGGGAGATGGTGTGTGGTTTTATGGTGGGAAACTGAGGCGTCTAGGTAACAGCCAGAGAGGGAGGGCCTGCCAAAGACACAGGCATGAGCTTGGAGGTGAGTTCTCCAGCTCCGATCAAATCTGATGGGATGACTGAAGCTCCAGCCCACATTCTAACTGCAACCTTGCTAGGACCACACAGCTAAGTCACTCTTGAATTTCTGAGACTCCAGAATCGCATGACATAATAAATGTTTTTGTTGGTGTTATTGTTGTTTTAGGATGGTTTGCTTGGTACAATTCGTCACACAGCAACACGTAACTAATAGCGTGAGACAAATGTTTTCAGCAAATAATTGCTGCAGTTATGAGTTTGTAAGGAGCTTAGAATCTAGCTTGAGAGCTACAAAGTACACACATGTGACAAAGAACTAGTTCTAGAACAAATATTAAGAAATATGGTGTAGTTTGCCTAGGAAAAAGAAAACTCTAGAAATGCAAGTGCATGGGAACGTCGTAGAGGGAAGACGTTGGTCAGGGAGGCCTTCTGGGAGAGGAGGTGCAAAGGCAGAGGGCAAATGTCTGGAGTACTGGGAAGAGGGAGGCCAGAAGTCTCCCTCAGACACCATCATTCACTTGCCCTGTGACTTGGACAATCCCCTAACCCTGTCTGGGCTCCAGTTTCCTTTCTCTGCGTGGGGACACAGCTTGGAGACGAGAACATGAAGACTGATAGAACTGAGTTCCACTGTACACTTCCTGACTGAGCACATGGGAAGGAGGCTTCCCCTCAGGGAGAACTTACAGGTCTTCATCTCTAACATGGGAAAAGCAATGCCTCTCCTGGAGGCACTCTGGAGGCTGAGATCGCACATCTGGGTTTCTGCATTTGGCTTTGGACTGGGCATGTAACAGGCACTCAATAAATGAAGGAAAAATTAACAAATGACAAATAAATGAACCCAAGCTCCCCAAAGAACCTAACTGAAACCATGAGCTGATTATGTTTCTTTTCCATCTTCCCAAGTCCACCTAAAAAATATTTGTTGCAGACCTACTAAGTGCTGAGCAAATGCTTTGGTTGGCGTAAGGGTCGTAGTAAATAAGGCAGCCAAGAAGCTGCTCTCATGGAGCTGAAACTGCAGAGAATGGTCAGATAATTAACAAGAAAGCAAAATGAATATTTCATGGGGTAAAACAGTACTATGGAGAAAGAAAAAAAATAACGTCATAAAAGGTTAATAAGCATGAGGTGAGAGAATTGGAAATTTAGCCTAGAAATAGGATAGATAGACTTTATTTCTACTCTATTCTTTTACAAAAGTAGTTTTCTCTATTCTACTTTGTCTTCCCACATAAATTTTAGAAAAAACTATTATCTATGTCTATAAAAATCATGTTGAGATTTTGGTAGGAATTATCTTCAATGCTTACGCCTATTATGATTTGGATAAAAGGTGTCCCCCAAAAGCTCAATATGTGACATAATGCAGAGTGACTAAGAGGTGGAATGATTGGTTATGAGAGCCTCAACCCAATAATTGTGTTAATCCTAATAGAGTGGTAACTGTAGACCCACAGGGTGTGGCTGGAGGAGGTGGGTCATTGGGATTGTGCTTTTAGGTTATATATATCTTATATCTGGTGAGTGGAGTCTCCCTCTCTGCTTCCTGATCTCATGTGAGCAGCTTCTTCACACCACACTCTTCTGCCATGATGTTCAGCCTCACCTTGAGCTCCAAGGAATGGAGTCAGCCTTCCGTGGACTAAAGCCTCTGAATCTGTGAGCCCCCAAATAAACTTTTCCTCCTAACGTTGTTCTTGTTGAGTCCTTTAGTCACAGCATTGGAAAATCTGATTAAAACAATGCCAATGTGAGGAACATGAGCATCTTTATTCTATATGTCTTTCAATTCATGGATACATGAAATTTCCCCCTTTACTTAGATTGTGTTTGATTTCTTTTGCTGGCATTTAATTTCAGCATCCATGTCCCAAACATGATTTGTCAGATTCCCATTTAAGTATTTCTTTTTTTTTTTTTTAAAGAAGGACAGTGAGAGAGACAGAGAAAGAGAGAAACAACTTTATTTAGTTTTTCACATGGCCTTAGTTGCTCCAACACTCAGTTGTGTATGTGGTGCTGGGGTTTGAACCCGGGTCCTTGTGCTTGCCAGGCAAGTGCCGAACCACTGAGCCACCGCTCCAGCCCCCCCATTTAAGTATTTCATTGTGTTCTAGGGATTGCAAATGACATTGCATTTTTTATTTCAGTACCCATATGTTGATTACTGGGATATAAGAATAAAATTAATTTTTTTCTTGTATCCTAAGACCTTGCTGAATGTATTTGTTACTCCTAAAATTCTTTGGTAGAACTCTTGGATTTTTTTTTTTGTTGTTGTTGTATAAACAAGTGTGTGATTTTTAATAGAGACAGTTTTATTTCTTCCTTTCTGATTTGTACTTTCTATTTCCTTTTTCTTGCTTTATTGCACTGGCGAGGGCATCCATCACTGTGTCAAATAATAGTAATGGTTTCTGATCTGTGAGGGAAAGCATTTGATCTTTCACCTTAAATATGTGAGCTGTAGGGTTTTTATTGATATTCTTTATCAATATGTATAAGTTCTCTGCTATGCCTATTTTTCTGACAGTTTTTAAAGTCACTTGGTTGTTGAATTTTGTCAAATGTTCTCATATATCAATTGGTTTGATCACATGATTTTTTTTCTTTTGGCTGTAAATATATTGACAGAGTTTCAAATATTGGTTTAGTAATTTATCCCTAGAATAAATTAATAAATTCAGGTTAGCCATTGTATATACCTCTTTTTTTATGTCTTGTTAAATTCTATTTGGAAATCTTTTGTTAAAGATTTTTGCAACTGTATGACTGAGGGTTACTGATCTTACTCTATAGTTTTCTATTTTTCCACTAGTTTTGCCATGTTTTGGTATCTGTGTCTGAAAAATGAATCGTCTGAAAATGAATTGGGAACTAGTGTCTCTTCCTCAGTTTTTGGGAAGATATATATTTATTTAAATTGGTGTTCTTCTTTAAAAACATGGTATACTTAGAGGTTTAGAGCAGGTGGGAGTACAAAAGTTACAAACTAAATTCTATTAAAGGGGTTATTTAAATTATATATTTCATACATGTTAGGTTTTTTTTTTTAAGATATTGGTCCAATTAAGGTTGTCAAATGGTGTGTGTACTTTGTATTCTAGATATTAGCCCCCTGTCAAAAAGGTAACAGGCCATGGTTTTCTCCCATTTGTAGTTTCTCTTTTGACACTATTCACAATTTCCTTAGCCATACAGAAGCTTTCCAGTTGTATGGCATCCCATTTGTTAATTGTTGGTTTTAATTCTTGCACTATGGGAGTCTTCTCAAGGAATAAGGTGAACTGTGGTACCTAGTTTTTCTTCTATTAATTGTATGATTGCTGGTTTAATTCCTAGTTCTTTGATCCATTTCAATTTGATTTTTGTGCAGGGTGAGAGATAAGGATCTAATTTCAATTGTCTGTATATTCTGTCACCAAAAACACAAGCAGTCCAATCAATAAATGAGCTAGGAAACTAAACAGAAATTTCTCAACAGAGGAAATTCAAACATCCAAAAGATATATGGAAAAGTGTACTATATCACTAGCAATCAGATAAATGCAAATTAAAACTGCACTGAGATACCACCTCATTCCAGTCAGAATGGAAAAATGAAAAATATGAACAATAACAGGTGCTGGAGGGGTTGTGGGGAGAAAGGAACACTAACACACTGTTGGTGGGACTGCAAACTGGTACAGCCAGTCTGGAAAGCATTGTGGAGACTCCTCAAAAAGCTAGGGATCAAGGAACTGCACGCCCAAGCTATTCCATTCCTCCTGGGTATTTTCCCAGAAGAGTTAGAATCAGCATATTACAGAGAAACAGCTACATCAATGTTTATAGCAGCTCAATTTTTAAATGCTAAATATGGAAACAACCTAGATGCTCTTCACTGGATGAATGGATCCAAAAACTGTGTGTGTGTGTGTGTGTGTGTGTGTGTGTGTATTTATATTTATATATATGTATATATATAGAGAGAGAGTTTTACTTAGCTCTTAGAAAGAATGATATCATGGTTTTTGCAGGCAAATGGATGGAAATGGAAAAAATCATACTGAGTGAAACAAGCCAAACACGGAGACTTAAGGGTCAAATGTTTTCTCTCACATGTGGAAGCTAGAGTAAATCCTCAGACAGGATGAAAGTTCGTCAAGTTTGATTAATAGACCCACCAAATCTGAAGGAAAGAACTATAGCTATGAAGGGGGAAAGGAGGAGAATGTAAGGGAGGGGAAAAGGGGATGATCAATACTGCAGAGTATACTTTACTCCCAAGAGAAGCCCAAATACACCCAGGCAGGCATATAAATCTAGCAATTTCAATGATTAAAATACCTGTATATTTCATTGATATCTGTAACATGGGGCACTTACAGAGAAGACATGAGATCAGGAAGTGGGGGAAGCAGGGGAGAACCTGGGCAAGGATCAGATTTGAGCTACTCTGTCATAAGGAATGCATGTATGAATGTGAAACAAAGAATCCCTTTATTATGTAAGACAATGTTGAACCAATAAAAAAGAAAAAAAAATTGTGTGTGTAAAGTTATATGCAATATTTCCTTATTTTTCTTTTGACAACTTCAGGGTCTGTAGTGATATCACCTGTTTGATTCAGGATATTGGTTACTTGTGTTTTCTCTTTTGTATATATCAGCCTTCCTAGAGGTTTTTTTTTTTTTTTCAATTCTATTGACATTTTCAAACAATCAGAATTTTGAGGGGTGCTTTTTGGGGTCTTCAAAAATCACAATTATTCACTCATATTAATTGTGCAGGTTAAGGGGTTTCCCTGTGACATTTCCATACACGTACATGTTATGCATTCATAGAATCTGTCCTCCCTAATATCCTGCCTTGACCACTCTTCTCTTCCCCTTCCCAATTAGTCCCTCTTCTACTTTCATGCACTCTTTCTTGTTTATTTCCACATAAAAGGGAAAACATGCAATTCAGGGTCTGGATTATATTGCTTAAGATTTACTTTCCTGCCAATGGCATAATTTCATTTCTCTTTATGGCTGAATAATAATCCATTGTGTGTATATACCATATTTTCTTTAGTTATTCATCTATTGACCAGAAGAATCAGCTTTTTCAGTGATTTTTATCATTTGTTTGTTTTCAATTACATGGATTTCCTTCCTTCTGCTTGAGTTTATTTTGTTCTTCCTACTCTAGGTTAGGTTCTTCAGATAAGAGCTTAAATTATTGACTTTAGACTCCTTCTTTATTAATGTATGCATTTAGGATGGCACATTTCCCTCACATTGAATATGAAACCATAAATCCATTGACAGAAAAAATTGTATTACGATTTTAGTTGTGTACCACACATTTATTTCATTCAGCTCGGTATCTTTTTTATTTCTCTTAAGACTTCCTTTGACCCTTGGGTTATTTAAAAGTGTATTGTATAGTTTTCAAATACTTAAGATTTTTTTTCTGTTTTCTCTGTTATGGACTAAGAATTTCTGTCTCCACATTATTCATATGCTGAAATCCTACACTCAATATAGTATCATTTTTCCTGGGGACTTTTAGAAAGTGATTAGATCATGGGGGCAGAGACCTCATGAATGGGCGTAGTACCCTCAAAAGGAAGGGAGAGCTCCCTCTCTCTCCATGACATACAAAAATACAGTAAGAAGGTAATTCAGGGAGAGTAACATCACCAGAGAACCGAATCAACTAAAAATTGATCTTGGAATGCTGATCTCTGGGAGCATGAAAGAAAAATGTGTATTGTTGAAGTTGCCTGGCCTATGGAATTTTGATATAGCTGACAAAGGCACTGTCTGTTCTTGCTTTCCAGTTAGAGCCTGTTGTGGTTGGAGAATACAGTCTGTATGGCAGAATTCTTTAAAGGTATTGAAACCTTTATCATAGCCCAGGATGTTGTTTATCTTTGTACATGTTCTACAGATACTAGAAAATAATGTGTAGAATACTAGTATTGGGAATAGTATTCTATAAATGTCAACTGCATCCCTTGGATAATGGTGTTATTGAATTCTATAACGTTGCAAATTTTGTCTACTTGTTCTATTAGATATCGAGGGAGAGGAACTGAAATACTTAACCATAATCATGAATTTGTATATTTTTCTTTTCAGTCCCATTAGTTTTTGCTTCACACATTTCGCTCTGTTGTTTGATGCATAAATGTTTATGATTACCATGTCTTTTCGGTGAATGATCCCTTTTTCATTATATGTTGTTCCTTTGGTGATTTCTATTAAGGGTCACTTTATCTAATATCAAGACAGTGACTCCTGCTTTTGTTTCATCTACATGGTATGTCGTTTTTCTTTCAAATTATCAGCGATCTGTCTATATTATTATATGTGAAGTGAATTTCTTGTAGACAGCATATAATTGGGACATGCTTTTTAATTCACCCTTCCAATTTTTATTTTTCAATATGTGAGTTTGATGATTTACTTTTAATATGATGATTGATATGTTAATACTTATGTATGCCATTATAATCTCTTTCCTTATCTCTATTTTTAAATTTTCTTTTCTTTTTCCTGCTTTTCTTGTAGCTTACTTTCACATTTGTTACAGTTCCAATTGCTCTATCTGTAGTTTTTGAGTGTATCTCTTTGCATAGTTTTTAGTGCACATAAGGTTCTTTGGTTTACTGATGCCATCATTTTTCCAGTTGAAGTGCTTTACAGTATTCATATCTCCCTTTATGCTTTATGTTTCTATCTTATCTTACATATAATGTAATTTTCTTCATTATTTCTCTAAATACATTAAGGATCATATCATATATAGTGCTCTCATTTTTTCCCTTGAATTATCAACTAACTATAGAAAAATCAAGAGGGTCTATTGGCTCTACCAATATATTTGCCATATTCTTCCTTCCTTCTCAGTGGTCCAAGATTTCTTCTTTTATCATTTCCTTCCTGTTTAGAGAACTTCCTATAGCTATTCATTTAGAGAAAGTAGATAAATTCCCTCATTTTTTCCTCTGAGAATATCTTAATTTCATTTTCATGCCTAAGGGATATTTTTATTGGACTTAGGCTTCGAAATTTTATATTCAGCACTTGAAAATGTGCCACTTTTCCCTTGTATCTTTGGTTTGTTGTAAGAATTCTTCTGTTGTTAAATTTGTATTTCTTCTGTAGCTAATATATAGTTTCAAAATTTTTGTCCTTGAAGAAATAAAGAAATTTGACTATGATGTTGTGGCGTAAATTTCTTCATGTTTATTCTGTTTGGAGTTTGCTTAGCTTCTTTGAATCTTCAGGTTTTCCAAATTTGAGGAGTTTCATTATTTCTTTGAGTACCATTCTGTGCTCTTCTTCTGGGACTTCAATGACACAAATGTTAGATTTTTTTTTTTTAAAGTATGACAGTCCCTTGAGTTCCTTTCTGATATTCAGATTGGGTGATTTTGTATGTTCTGTTTAAACCTACTGATCATTCCTCCTCTCCATTCTGCTGTTGAATCTATCAACAGATTTATTTCATTTACTATATTTTCCAATTCTAGATTTCCATTTGGTTCTCCTTTATACTTTCTATTTCTTTGAGGCTTTCTAGTTTGTTTCAAGACTGCTTGTGATTGATTGATGAAGGATTTTATTAATGATGAATATTTTAACATCTTTGTCAGATAATTTTGTTATCTGTAATTTTGGTGTTGGAACCTATTGGTTGTATTTTTCACTGAGGTTGAGATTATCCTGGTTCCTGGTATAACAAATAATTGTCAATGGAAAGGTGGATATTTTTGGCATTATGTTTTAACTTTGAATGTTCTTTAAACTTTCTGTTTTATGTGATTTCCTCTGACCAGTGTCCAGCAGGGGAAGGCGATTTGTCCCTGACAGTGGCAGGCAGAAATCCAGGTTTTCCTCTTAGCTTCCACTGACATCCAAAGGGAAAGGCCCTCAGTGCTGCTGGGTGGGGATGGGAATCTGCTCCCCATAGGACTTCAGTGATACTTTCCTGGATGGCAACTGTAGATAGGCTTAGTTACTATCCCCCACTTGACATCCACTGAATCCACACAGGTGGGAGATGACCTAATAACTGCGGGTCAAGTGGTAAGTGTCCGCACTTCCTATTGGTAGCAACATTCCTACAGGCAGAGGGAATGTGCCTCTTTACCATGGGTTAGGGATACAAGGCATGTGATCTCCAGTGAATGTGAGTGGGTCAGGGGGTGGAGGTACTCATTCCTCTTGATGGAAATTAAAATTCTGATTCTCCACTTGACCTTTGTTGGCATGGGTGGGAGCAGATCTGCATTTGTTTCTTCCTGTGGGATTTGTCTGGAGTGCAACAGTTATTGTCTAAAATTTTGCCTTGAGTGACTGCCCTCTTCCCTGCTACCTTGCCTAGAAAAAGCAGAGATGGTAAGCTTTGGGGAGTTTTTATTTTTTATTTTTATTTTTATTTTTATTTTTATTTTTTTGGCCTATTGGCATTTCTGAGCTGCTGGTTCCTTCAATTCCAAACCTGGCATGTATTAGGGGAAAGAGAAAGTTTAGGAAACTGACTATCTTGTCTTTCCTTGGGTCCCAATGTCCCTAGCTGGTCTACTTTCTCTCCACCTTTCATAATCTTATGTTTATTTTATATGTAATGTCTAGGGTTTTTAGTTGTATTTAGCTGGAGGAACAGAGAAAAGATGTCTACTCCCCCGCAGGCTGTTTCTGTGCAGCCCTAAAGCTAAGAACGACTTTTACATTTTTTTAAAAAAAGGAAGAACGGGGCGGGGGAGGGGGGAAGACCACAAGTCACTTGCAAAGCCTAAAGTATTTACTATTTAGTCCTTTATACAAAAACAGCTGCTGACCTTGACTTCAGCCACAGGAAGTCATTTAGAGTCTATTCTATGTGTAACTGGAGGGCTTTGGAGGGCTATGGGCAGAGGAATGAAGTGATCTGATTTGCTACTTTGAAGAGATTACCAAAGTTAGTGAATTCAATTACCTCTAAGCATTTTCTCAGAGCTCACAAAAGGAGCCGAGGGAGGCAGGCAAGTGTGCATGAGAAAGAAGGCAGGTCCCTCTAAGGAAGACCCCACCCCTTGGAGGGCTTCTCCTTTGCCTGAGGCTTCCCAATATGTAGGGGAGAGAACCTGGGTCTACTGCAGGTCTGATGGGATCCAGAGCCTTACTGACCAGTTGTATTCCATTTCAGGAGAGGAGTCACAGGAAGAGTCTGGACCTGGATCCCTGAGCCTTATAGTTCTATTGGGGAGCAAGAGGAGGAGGCCTGGGGAATTCCCAGCTATTCTACCACAGGCTGGCTTCCCTCTTTTCCCCTCAGCCTCCTTCTCTACCACCTATTCCTGCTTTTACAGTTTCCAAGCCCAATTCTTCATCATCACCAAGTCATTTGTTTCTGCTTATAATTATGCATTTTAATGTTCATTAATTATGGAATGCAAATTGATCCTAATGCTAAATTTGTAATGAGGTGTTCCACCACCCCACCCCCAGGTCTAGAAGGTGGGCCAGTTGTTCTGAGCAGGAGAAGGGAAAGCAACTCACAAATCAGAAAAACTCCTGGGGGCTGAGTGAATCGAAGGTAAGTTAGACTGAGGGATTTCCTTGTGAGGACTCCTGTCCCTCCTGGGTCCCCAGAGACCTCAGTGTGGCACCTTCATTCCTTTTTGCAACCCTTAGACGCAGGGTGGAGTAATGGAAAGAGGCCTCTTACGGATCATATAACCATGAGACGGTCGCTTAGCTACTCTGAGCCTCAGTTCCTTCATCTGGAAGGCAAGGTAATGAAGAAACCATTCTCATGGTGGATGTGGCAGGCAAATGGGGCACTAGAGATAGTAAGTTGAACCCCAGTTAGCCTGAGATAAGTGCTGGGAATGGCTCTTGCAGAGCTGAGTTCCACTTCTGACTGGCCTTGGTCTCTAACTGGCTGGGTGGCTTCAGGCCAGGATGTTGGAAATTCTGAGTCTGTTTCCACCATTATGAACCCAAGACATTGGATGGAAGGAAATTAGAAAAGCTGTCCAGTGCTTGCTTTTTTGTCAAAAGTCAACTATGAATTGTAAAAAGGGGAGAACTAACTCTAAAATATTCAGGAGAAACATGGGGGATTTTCTTGGAATTGATTCAACATTGGGACCCAGTATTTCATGAAGACGCCTCTGGCCCTGTTGACCTATGGGCAAAGCTTGTCCTCCTTCAAGGACACGCTTTAGTGAGTTTTCGACTTCTCTGTCCCTTCACTTAAGAGTCTTAGAACAAGCATAAGTAACTGCGTTGCCTCTAAGTGATAGTGCTCCTCCTAATGACAATTTGCCTCCTAAGATCACGGTAAAGACCCATGCATGACGCCCAGTGCATGCCCAAGGCCAAGTACACTATCTGTCACACAGGAAAGTCACAGTGAGAATAAAGTCTGGCCACTGCTTCCATGTCTGCCCTTGTTGGTGTGAGCCTCAGTTTCCATACCAATACCTTGGAGAAAGTCACTTCTTCCTCACTAGCCTTAGAAGAAGACCAGACAGGATTATATGCCGATACTTGCCTGAGTTCAACAGCTGCTCCCAAAATGCTTGTCTGGTTGTTTTGTTACTTTCCCCAGATAGGAAACATTCTGGGAGGAATGTAAGGGGGCCACATATGCAAAAAGGATCAGAAGCACACAGCAGCATTCATTTTGCTCAGCAATTTTAACATAGGATCAGTACCCACCTGACCACTTTGCAGATGGGGAAGCCAAAGCTCAGAGAGACCAGGCAGCTTGCCAGAGGTCACACAGCAAGTGGGAGGTGGATGCTGCCTGCCATAGAATAGCCCCTAATGCACATGGAGGTGGCCTGTCTGGGGTTGCTGTCATTCAGGCTGGTGACTACTACACCTGGACTCTGAGAACATTTTCAGAAAAGTCCCCTGCTGCCCCCTGAGAGCTTTGGGAACAGAGAGATTGCTTGTAACAGGCTTGGATATACAGATCCGAAATAGCATCTTGGAAAGAAGAACGGGTAGGAAAAGGAGCAAATGAAGGAAATGCAGAGGATATTTATTGAACACTTGCCTCGTGTTGGCAGTTGTCCACATCCTATCACTTTGAATCCTCACAAAATTCAGAGGCATATCTATGATATTTTCATTTTACAGGTAGTTATTGAAGATCACACAAGCTAAGCAAGGGTTGCTGAATTCTACAAAGATGAACCATTACCTCCATAAGAGACTGAGTGGGTCTGGTTCTCCTGAACCCAGGAGGCCTCTAGCGTGCTGCCTGGAATGTGAGCGAGAGGGAAGGCCCTGCATTTCCCAGTTCCTGGACCCTTCCTGCTCAGCCTCAATCTGTCAACAAGGCCAGCTAGTCCAGCTATTAATGCCGACATTGATTTGGGCAACCAGGCCAGTCAAGAGCCCATAATTACTGGGAGTTTTAATCAACGCATGCCAATTCAGCTGCTGCTCAATTTGTGCTGGGCTTGGCTGCTGACAAGGAGGGAAGGAGTGGGCACACAGTAAGGACTACAGGGATCAATAGTCCTGGATAACGCAGGACAGCAGCTGCAGCAGCCACCAGAGGGCCTCCTACCTCAGAGTGGAGAAGGCAGAGCCTGTGGTGGGGAGGAGGGGAACCACCAAATGCCTCACCTCTGCCTCCTGTGGGTCTTAAAACTATGCAGCTCCCACCAGTGCCTGTTCTCCACTCTGTCCGCCTTCAGCGCCTCTGTCCATGCTCTGCTCTCGGTCGGGCCTCCCCTGGTCTCTCTAAAGCCTCTGTCACAGCTCCAGTCTCTGTGGATCTCCCTCAGCAGAATGCTGAGGAGGGAGAAATGAAGTCTCATTCACAAGTCACCCCTTCCGAGGTGTGAGACTGTGAGTAAGTCACTGCACCTTTCTGATCTGATCCTGATTTCTCCACTTTAAAAGGGACTGGATGATAAATAACTGCCTCGTGGGGTTACAGGGGCTATTATGGAAAAAAATCCTCATATGCAAGTTCTCTCTCTCTCTCTCTGTGTGTGTGTGTGTGTGTGTGTGTGTGTGTGTGTGTGTAGGCACCCAGGGCCTCATGCATGCTAAGCCAGCGTTCTGCCACAGAGCCACATTCCCAGCCCCTGGGCCTCCTTCCTTTTGACGCCTTCCCGGGTCAAATCACGTCTTTCTTCTTTCTCTTCCGCACTCCCTGGGAGGCCTTCTGTTCACAGCCTGTCTCTGTGAGTCCATGGCTATTTGAGAAGGATTATTATACACACAGCTTCTTTTCAGCCAAGGACAATATGCGTGTCCAGCGTGGCCTGTTGGGTCAGGCAGGACTGGGCTTGAATCCCACCTGGTGCTGCCACGTACAAGCCATGGAATGCCAGCCATTCTGTTAACACGTTGAGGCTCAATTTTCTTGATGTACAATGAGCCTAACTATACCTACTCAATTGCTAAGGGGGAAAAAGGCATTTAATGCCCCTAGCATGTGCCTGGCACATGGCAAAACCACAACTGTTATAAATGTTGTTATTGCAATGATTATCACTCTTAATATTTGATCTTGGTGAATTTTTTTGGAATGCAACAAAAGGTCTGGTTGCATTGCCTAGTTTTGGCTTGAGTTCCAGTGAAATACCAACTGGCCATTCTCCCGACATGCCAGCCATCTGTGCAGCATTCAGCACACCCTTACTAAAGATGTGAGAAAAGAAAGGCAAATGCTTTCAAGGCATACCGTGGGCCAGGCACTGCACAGGGTGCTCCCTGATCCTCCTTTTCGAAAAGCCCATAATGACTCAGTGCCCTTGCTGTTGTAGCCCACTTTTTGCAAAAGTAGAAACTGAATCTTTGAAACAGAAGTGCCTTTCACTTGTTGTTCAGCTCTTGAAGAGTGGAGCTCAGGTGAAAATGTGATAGTTCCTGACCTCAGAGAAGAATCACCAACGGGAGGGACTGAGTGATTTCCAAGAGGTAGATGAGTCATGGTCAAGGTGGCTTATAATCAAGAATTGTGCCTCAAAACCAAAATGCCTGAATTAAAAGAATGGACAAGACTGGAATAAACATTTCTCCAAAGAAGTTATAAAAATGGCCAACAGACACATGAAAAGATGATCCACATCATTAATCATTAGGAAAACACAAATCAAATCCTTAATGAGATAGACCTCCCACCCATTAGGATAGCTATCACCAAAAAACTGCATAGTAAGATATGTTGTCAAGGATTTGGAGAATTAGAACCCTGTACACTGTGGGTAGGATTGTAAATTAATGTGATTGCTATGTAAAACAAAAGTGTGGAAATTTCTCAAAAAAATTAAAAATAAAACTACCACATGATCCAGCAGTCTCATTTCAGGGTACATATACAAAATAAATATAAGCAAGGTCTGGAAGAGATATTTGTATATCACTGTTCAGAATGACAATTATTCACAGTAGCCAAAAAATAGAAGCAGTCCAAATATCCATTGATGGAAAAATGGACTTTTAAAAAATATGGCATGTACATGAAATGGGATATTATTAAGTCTTTAAAAAATTTGACACATGCTATGCCAAATAGCAATTGAATAGGTATAATTAGGCTCATTTTACACCAAGAGAGTTGGGATTCAAATTTGAAGACATTACGCTAAGTGAAATAAGTCACAAGAAGCCTAATGATTTATAATTTCACTCATGTGAAGTACCTGGAGAGGTGAAGAGACAGAAAATAAAACAGAGATTCCCAAGGGGCAGGGGAAGGGGGAAAGGGGAGTTGCTATTTATGGCTAGAGAGTTTTATTTTCAAGATGAAAAGAGTTTGGGAGATGGGTGCACAAGGATGTGAATTCACTTAATGCCGCTTAACTGTGCACCTAAAAATGGTTTGATGGTAAATTCTATGTTATGTGTACTCATGATTGAAAAATATTTAAAAAGTAAAAGCCATGATAGTTCTAAACCTCAGGAAGAAACCAGACCAACTGATGGACTGGGTAAACCCACAGAGAGAGGCATGGCATCATTCTGTCTGGTTTGGGATCAAGAAGAGTGCTGGAATGGCCTCATGCCACAGAGCAGTGGGGCTTGCTCACACACCTGTTGATAGAGGCTCATTTTTTTGAGTATGGGACTAACTGCCCCCCACCTTTGGAGGAGCCCCAGAGCATTTGGGGGCACAGGCTGCCATGGCTGCGATGGGCACAGCCCTTCCATTCTTGTTCTCCATCTTTCCAACTCTCCAAAGAGGAAGGTGCAACCGGGCTTCAAGGGCCTTTCCAGCTTGGGCATCCCAGGGTTCTCTGCAGGAGGCTGACAGTGACTCCAAGGGAGTCGGCAGTTGGCACACTCGAGCTGGGGACCCTGGAACAGAGTGGCTCTGGTGGGAGTGGCTTGAGAACACACTGCAGCTCCCCCCTCTGTTGGCTGATCAGCCTCCTGGGTAAGTTCCTAACCTTCCGCATCTCCATCTGCAGCTCCTTAGGCTGTGCACTGAGTATTTAGTTCACCAAATGCCTAACAGTCTGCTGCCCTCCAGGCCTCATGAAGCCTTAGCTTTTGAGCTTAAAAAGCATCTACTCTGATGTGGTGGGGAAATAACTAAGCATGTTCTCGTAGTCGTTGATATTTTATTCTATTTTATTTTATTATTTTCATTTTTTTTTCAGGGCTGAGGACCGAACTTGGGGCCTTGCATGTGCTAGGCAAGTGCTCTGCCACTATGCTAAATCCCCAACCCACTTGCTGTTTTATATGGCAGAAATAGAGCCAAGGACTGAGGGAGGGGTGGCCAGGAATGCTTTCCCAGGAAAATCTGCCAGGCGTCCTAAAAAAATGTCTATTCAATAGCTGTCTGGTGGTTATAATAAATAGCCTTTGTATAGCTCATTAATAAGAATAATAGCTAACACTTAATAGTGCTTACTGTGTGCCAGGCACTGCTTTAAATATTTTGAATATTAACTCACAACGTGAACAAGACCTGATGGCGTAGGCACAGCTATCCTATTCATTTGACAGAAAAGGAAACTGAGGCACAGACTGTTTTGCAATCCAGGTAAGGGGCATAAGCCAAGATGTCAAGCCTCACTATGCATCACAAGGGTATTTATGTTGTAAAGGACTTCCACATCTACACATGTTATTGTAGTCCCATGTAGTCTACAAGATAGAGATCTAGTACCCATAGTGAAAAGGAGGGCCATAGGTGCAGAGATACGATGACTCTTCCCAAGGTCACATGGTGAGTAATGTGGGGTGGAGCTGAGCTCAGCTCAGGTCTACACCACTCTAGATCTGGGCTGGTGGCATTTCATCAAAGAAGCCCTCTCTGCTATGGTAGTAGGGGCTCTGACCATCTTACCTACGTTGAGGTGCTTGTGGTTTAAGGGTCCTGGAAGGGAATGGCTTCTACTGTGCACTCCACACACACTGCTAGCCCACGCTACTTCACTCAGCGTTCCCAATTATTCAGAAAAAGGTGCCCTTGTATATTCACCACTCATGGGTGGGAAACTGAGGCATGCAGAAGGGAGATGTCTCGCTTCAGGTCCACAACACCAGTGCTGGGATTTTTTTAAAGTTTTCAGAGAACTTGTGTCCTATTCCCTCTGTGAGTGGGACAGAAACAAGAGAGTTTTGACAAGATATGCAGGGGGCAGACCTGTGTGCAAGGGGCCACTTGGAGAAGATGGCCTTGTGTGACATTGAGCATATACTAGGACATTAACTCATTCTCTCCTCATAACCATTATAGGTGGCAAATACCATTGTGACCACTTAACAGATGGGAATCTGAAGACCAGTGAGGTTCATTAAGACCACCCAGGTAGGACATGCGAGAGCCAGAAAGTCTTTGCCCCAGAACCTCCTTTCTTAACCCTTCAGCCTTACCTCCTCACATCGCAACCAGGTAAGGCAGCATCATGTAGGTGAAAACAAACTCCATTGCTCCTACTGTACTCTCTCACAGTGCAATCAACACAGAATGCTTTTGTGACCTCTGGTCATCTAGAAGTGTGTAGAGCTTTCTCTCCACCAGCAACTGACTCTCTGATGGATTCTTCAGTGGGTACCAGCTGGGTGTCCTCTAATTCCATTCAGTTCTGTCACTACTTAGAGACAGCATCAGATCCCACAGGTTGAGGGCTCAGTAGCACAAGACTGCAAGCCCTGGGTTCTTTTAATTGTGGCTTCTTGCCAACTGACTGTAAATGGAGGTTCTCACAATTCCTCTGGGGAACTGATTAATCTGCAGGAGCAACTCGCAAAACTCAGGGAAATACTTGCATCCACTGGCTTATTACAGAGGAGGTACTGGTGAACACCAAATGGATGATACAGGTACGGCAAGGAGAGTGGAAGGAACACGGAGCGTCTAAGGCCTCTACAGGTCCTTCACCTCCAGGAATCTCCATTTTTTTCAGCTATCCCCCAAATCCTCACTCAAGCCCCAGGGCTTTACAGAAGCTTCACTACATAGGCAATATTAATTAAACCATTGGCCATTGGAGAACAACTTAACCTTCAGTCCCTCTATGCTCCCCAGGGGTTGGGAGGCAAGGCTAAAAGTCCCAGTTCTCTAATTCTGCCTTAGTCTCCTTTCTGACTTGCCCCCTTCATGAAGCTTCTTTAAGGTGAGGCCATCACCAATCAACATGACATACAAACAGACTGGAGATTGCCAGGATCTTAGGCGGTATATGCCAGGAAGTAGGGGAAAAAAACCAAGCATATATCACAATACAACAGATGGATTTTATATACAGGGAGGAGGTGAACATGACCACAAAGATGTTTAACGAAACCTGTCCAGTAAGGCAAAATAAGTGGTGGGGCAAGATTTGAACCCAGATAGCTTGACTCTAAAGGACTTTCCCCTTAGCCACTACTGTGTCTGGTAGTGAGCTATTCACCCAGGGGTCAGACCAGGCCCTCACTGGAGACGTGGAACCCTGCAGGCCTGCTGTGGTTTACTGGCAGGTTCCCCTTTCCCATCCTTTGTAACTGAAAACTCAATTTGCAGCTCGAGGCTGTATCCTCATGCTGCACCTCCTCATTGATCGCCTGGACTCTGAGTGAGAAATGATTTTATAAGCTAGTGGGCTTTGAAACGCATAGAGCAGCAGCCATTGAACATATGCTTCCGTGGGTATATATTTATTCAGCTTATGCTTAGTGTAATTTTGGATGGTTTGCATATTTTATTTTTTGTCGCAGAGAGCACTTTAAAAGAAAGTAGAAAAAAAAATTCTATCCCTAAAGGGAGACAGATGCCATATATGTTGGGCCCCTAGGGAGTTAAGGAGGATGAGGTTCCCCAAGTCCAGCGTTCCAGGAATGGAGGTGGGTGGAAGGAATTCATGAGCACTGAAAATCAAGCATCAACTCATGCTGATGGCAGGGCACCCCACCCACAAATCTGTCTGATTCTGTGGTCTAGAAACTATTTGCTGAATAGTAAGTACTGGCCAGAACATCCCACCTGAATTTGGTCACCATAGGACGAGGTGCTGTGTACACATGAGAACACTGATATATCATTGCCAGATGTCATCAGCTGCCACAGCAGAAATTTGTCTCCATCAACCTCCTACAGTATGCACTGGAGTTCTTGGATTGGGGACCCAGTACTGACACTGCTGTTTCCTATCTGAGTGACCATGGGCAGGTCACTGCTCTTCCTGAACTAGTCTCCGCACTCCAAAGGGGATGGCAAGACCATTTTGCTGGGGTTCTATGAATATTCAGAGATCCAAAGTTGTATTTAAAAGTCACTCAAAATATTTGCTCTCTTTCTCTCACTACCTCATTCCTTGACTAAAAGGTTCTCTCCTTACCCAGGATGAACTCACGATGTAGCATTTTAAAAAGAGCCTCAGAAAAAGCCTGCAAGGTTTTGGACCAGATGGAGGGGAAAAAATGTATGTTTGTGGATGTCAAAGACGCAAAGGAGGGAAACAGCCCAAATCAGTCTACACCAGAGGGAGTTTGTGTGAAGGGAGAAGTTCATTCCATCAATGTGCAGAGAGGAGGCTCCTGTGAGTCCAGGTGACAGGATCCGAAGCATCACTTGGTGGCTAAGCAAACATACACAAGCTCTTTCTGGTCACTGCAGAGTTTGTCTCTGCGACTTAAGGTCCCAGATGTGGGTCTGACACCTAGTAAGTACTTCAGCCATGAGCTCTGAAGACAATCGTAAAATGCAAAGGAAACTGGAGATTGGCTGATAATCAATTTTTGCTTCAACCAAAGGAAAAATAGTTTAAGTTTGTGTGATATGTTATATGCTGGAAAATCCATCATTGAAAGTCAAAAATAAGATAAAAGTATTGTTTTATGCATTTATAGGTGATAAAACTATAACAAAATAAAAAACACATGATCAGCATAAAAGTTGGGGTAGTGGCTACCTCTAGAGGGAAAAGGGGGTTAAAATGGGAAATGGAGACATAGTGGGTGTGTTGGGGGAAGACTTCTGGAACACAGGAAACATTCTCTTCTTGATTTAGGTGATGGCTTAATGGGTATTGCTTAATTAATACTGATGAAACTGTCAATTTTGTTTTATACATTTTTCTTTGTGCATTATATTTCACAATGAAATTGCTAATGTATATCATATAGGAAAATACCTCAGAAAATATCAAATGTTAGTAGTAATTATTGGAGATGGTATGACTACGAGTGATAATTGTTCTTTTCTTTCTATGTATTCTAAATATTTTTGCATGTGCCTATTATAATTTTATAATTTAAAGACAAGATTTTTAGTTGAAAAGCTTTGTTACTTACAAGGAAACAAAAACAAAATTTAAAAAAGCACGGGTTGGTTCCACCACCCCTACGTGAAATTCTACCACATGGAGACCCTCTTCTCCCTAAGGTCTGCTGTGTTCTGCAGCTGGGGGCACCACCATATCCCACTGGTCGACATACAGGCTGGTCTTCAGGGCCTTCTGATCTATAGATCCAAGTATAACTTTGACTTATGGGCTGTTGGTGGAAATGACAATACCCCAAAGAGAATCAAGTTTAACTCTGAAATTGTAGAAAGGGTAAGAGCTTAGCTAAGGATGCATGGTAAGTAAAGCAACACTGAGAAACATCTTGGTCAATTTGTGCCCGGAATAATAGGCTTCTAGAAGCATGCTTCCCTTTCAAAAATAGTGAAGACCATTTTTGAAAACAAAGGAAAGCCAGAAAAGGTCCCCCCGCACCAAGATCCTTCCTACCCAAAAGAAACAGACTTGGGACAAGGTGATCATGGAACTGGTTTAGGCTCATGCTTGGTGGCCACACGGGGTCCCGCCTACAACATTGTAAGGTACAGGGATCACTTACAGTTTATGCAAAAGATAGGAGAGGTTCAGATACTTTCAGCAATTTGTCCTGTGTCACACAGCATCCCAGTGACAGGGTTGGGACTTGCACTCAACTCTGCATCATAGCCAAGATTACTTTCTTCCACTAGAGGACCATTCTCAGGAACCAGCCCTTCTCCCTCTGGGAATGCACATCTCTCTTCTCAGGTAGTATCCTCTCAGAGAGGAGAAAGCATAGCAAGTGTTTGACAAAAGCTTTCCAGTATTTACTACCTCAAGGTGAAGGGTTTGAAAAATATCTAGACTGATGGGTGAAGATCTTTTTGAGGCAGGGGTAATGGAGAATCTGGAGCATATAGGGTAAAGACTAACTTTATTCATATAATTAATGATGATGATAATAGGATGGCAATGCCATTTCTCATCCTCTTATGCCAAAATCATGATAAAAGATAAAAGAATGATTATAAAGATGAAAGAACAACGCTATCCTGCTTAGAGGAAAGCTCTAGACTAGGATTTAGGACATTTTATTTCTATTTAACCATAGCTCTTGTGCTCCTTGGTCTCAGTTTTATTTTATTGATTGATTGATTGATTGATTTTTATGGTGCTAGGGATTGAACCCAGGACTTCCTCCATGCTGGACACAGTCCCACAACTGAGCTACACACCCAGTAGCTCATCTTCATTTTTGACATAAGAAAAACAATTATACATGGTTAAAATCAAGCTAAAGAGCCAGTTGTCTTTAAAGTGCAGGGGAAGAAAGGGAAATGATCTTTGAAAAACATGTGTAAAGACATGTCATGCTATGTGTATGAACTAGAATGCCACAATGAATCTTACCATTCTGTACAATTAATATGCACTAGTTTGTTTTTTGTTGTTGTTGTTTTGTTTTGTTTTGTTTTTTAAAGACGGGGCTGGAGTGGTGGCTTGGTGGTTACAGCGCTTGCTCGGCATGTGTGAGTACACAGGTTCAAACCCCAGCACCCACGTTCACAACAGAGCAACAAAAGCCATACGAAAAACTCAAAAACTCAATAAAAATTGATTCTCTCTCTCTCTCTCTCTCTCACTGTCCTTCTCTCTCTCTCTCTCAAAAAAAAAAAGACAAGGAGTTTGATATGGAAATTATCCTAAAAAAGCAACTGAATGCTTTTTATGCCTTCATTTTAAACTTTCACGTAGGGATTCTTATTTACATTTGCATATACATAGGGGATAAATGTACAGGAGGTCCATATATTGGCCAACAATGGCATAATCATTTCTAAAACTGATGAGCTTTAAAGAAAAAGGACTTTGTATTTTTGTCCTTATGCACTTCAGCCCTGTTTGACTTTGTTTTATTGTACAATGAACGTTTACAAAAAAGAAAAGTAAATAAATAAAACCTAAGATAAAAGAAAACCAAAGACCAGATGGGAAAAATACCTTATAAATATAAAAATTATTTTATAATAATTAAGATGAACAAAATCATTCCAGTTTTTCATTTCAAAGCTAAGGGGAAAATTGCCCAAATATCAATATTCTGGTGTCTCTGTAGCCAGGCGGCCACAGGGTGCGTGGCAGAGCCACCATGCATGGCTTAGATGGCTTGTGACCTCCTCCCACCTGAAGGAGACAGCAGGCCCACAGCCTCCTTGACTACTCTGCGCCTGCATTTGGACTCTCTCCCACACACATCTGGCACACTTCACGGCGCTCCACTCCCTAAAGTACCACTTTCGTTTTATCTCTCCTGGGCTTAAGGACCTTTCATCCAAACACCCTAGCCTGCCCTTGATCTGCAACCTGGAGGAAAAGCAGCCCCTATATCAGGAAAATACTGGAAACCAGATGCAGCAGTCTGTTTTCAAACCATCTCACACCTTCACCTAAATCACCAAACACTAGATGACTGTCCTTACAGACTTTGGAGACTATTCTAAAGAAATAGCTAAAAGCGCGGAAGACTTGCACCCACAGATGCTCAGAGCAATGTGTGTCTGAGATTGGAAGCAGTCAAGACATCCAAGAAGACAAAGCAATCGGTGGCATCTTCTCCTCCATGGAGAATTAGACAACCATTACAAATGATATTTACAAGGAATTTGCCCTGGTTAAGGGTAACAGTTCTAGTTTGGGGGAATTTTGGCCTAAACTCCATGCTTCTGATCTCAGTAGCTGTGTGGGTGTGAGTGAGGTCAATTAGGTTGCAACCTGGTCTAGTCAGGGAACAGCCCCCACCCTTCCAAAGTGATGGATTTTAGCATTTTGATTGCTGGTGTGGGGGAAAGCAGCCCCAAAGGAGAGGCAGGAAAAGGGGGCTGCAATACCGGGCCTGCCACCAGGATAACAGTGGGCTGCCCCTTAGGTGCGCTGAATCACAGCAAGCACTTAAGCAATCTCAGATCTCAGCATTGCCACCACCACCACCATCATCCCTGCAGGAGATATCAGATAATAATAATAAACAGCAACCATGTTCCCTGCCTGCTCAGGGCCATGCGCAGGCCATTATGTATGAATTATCTCCATTAGTCCCAAGAGCAGCTTTGTCAGGTGAGGATTATTATCCCTATTTTACACAATGGGAATCTGAGACTCAGAGGTCTTAAGTAACTTGTTCTAAGGTCACGTGGCTAGTGAGTGACATTGAGATTTTGGCCAGCTTTCTCTGAAGCCAGAAACTGTACTCTTCAGTACTGTATTGACTTCCTGAAGGTAGGGGGTGACGTTTCTTCCATTAGGGACACCTTTCTAAAGGTAAAATGGTATTTGAGGCAGGTGCAAGAAATGTACAATTCAAATGGCAGTGGTCAGTCCAGAGATGACCACTAAAGGGAGGAGCAGCGATGGAGCTCTTTCCTCCTGTACGTTTGCTCTTCCACCAACCAATGCATTAAGCTCCACCCTCTGTCCCATGCTGCCCTTTGAGTGTCAGAGCCACCATCCTGAGATCATGGATTTCAGAGCTATGATGCCCTGCGTAATACCTTGGCCTCCCCAGGCTGATCCCACTCTAGGCTCCAAGGTGTGGCTACTCAATGGTGCTGCCTTCCTGCAGTGATTTGCTTAAGGGCTTGCATGCAACAGGTGGCAGGACCAGGACTCCAGCTCCATTTCCTGCCTTCAGTTTAGTGTTCCTTTGCCCAACACCAAGAATCAAAGGGTTAAAACCTATCATTCTGACAGGGTGGGGGCTGTTTCCTGACTTTAACAGATAATGACTTCTACCCATAAACCCCACTTACCAGAAATACCATCAGACCCAGAAAGACCAGGTCCCAGAGAAATCAAATGAGGGGAAAAACAGACAAGCCTTCAAATGTCATGGGAGGAATAAAATATTTAATGTCATAAAAGGGTGCATAGGTTTTTTGAGAATGCCACACATAATAATCTTGGACCCTCTTCCTGCTGGGCTAGAAGGGAGGAAGGCTCAGTTGAAATTTTGCAAAGGAAAAATGCAAATGCACAGCCTCTGATGAAGGAATGACTCCCTCCTTTCTTTTTTTTTTTCCAGAAATTTATTTGTTGAACAATCAAACAAGCGACTCCCTCCTTTCATAGCCCAAAGTGTGAGACCCGTGTACAAGCACTGAACCAGTTGCAGTTCCAATTCCAATTTCCCTTTTCTAAAACCATCCTCTTTTAGCTTCCTGTGGATCTCCTGGGTTCAGAGGAGGAAAAATGAATCCTAAACATTGAGGGTGAAAGGGGTACTCTCTTACATGGGGACATTTGCTGTATCTTTGGGGAGCTACACTAGCTTCTGCAATCTGTCATCTGATATGTTAAGAGAATGGGCTTTGGAGTCTGATAGACCTGGTGTGGATTTCTGCATTGGCTGGCTGGATTTGGGCAAGTTTCTTATGCTACTTAAGCCTGTTCTTTATGGATAACATGGGAGTTAATAATGACAGTGCTTGCCTTTATAGGATGGCTGTGAGGATTCGGTGTGATGATGTGTTTCAAGCACTTATGCCAGAGCCTGCAACATAATCAGCACACCAACATTCTCTATAGATATCTTCACCAGCAATACTGGACTGATATTATTTATGATATTCATTTATTTATTTATTGGCAGCATTAATATCAGTCCTGGTGAAGGAACACATAGAGAATTCTCAATCTGTGCATTTGACAGACCAGAGGGTTCTCTGATGAGGACATCAGAGAGGGGATGGTCCATCAATTACAGTTCCCCAGCCAAGAGTCTGAAATAGTCCTTATAAAGATGCCTGCCTCTGTTTTTCAAAAAAGAAAAATATGCAAGCATCATTCCTCCTATTTTGAATGTTGGAAAAATCCATCCTGGTTATATTCTAAATCCACCACACACATGTTTCTAATCTGTAGGGACAGATTAACCTTGAACGTATGCTTGTGGGA
The DNA here is from genome assembly GCA_004027875.1 of Aplodontia rufa. NCBI lineage: Eukaryota > Metazoa > Chordata > Mammalia > Rodentia > Aplodontiidae > Aplodontia > Aplodontia rufa. Next base: position 62,471 of record PVKS010002061.1, on the reverse strand, counting down.
TGGAAGGACCACCACCCAGGGGCCAGAACCCACAGAGGCTCAGTCCACCTGCACCTACCTGTTCAAGGAGGGCTGGTGGCCCAGGCAGACCGGGTCCAGCTTCCCCTGGTCAGTGGTGCCTGCGCTGTGCTCCAAAGTGATTTCTCACTCTGCTAATTTTTCTTTCTTGTCTTCCCTTTCTTCCTGAGTTTTGCTTCCCTTAATTACAGCCCAAATGAGTCATTGAAAGGGATAAAGGAGGAGGAATGGAGAAAAGAAGGCTAGTTCTCCCTTACTGAACCAGATTCCAATTCCTGCCTCCCTCTGAGCAGTGCCATGAGGAGCCTGACCCAAAATAAATGAAAATTCTTATCTTTATTCATCTTGATTTTAAAAAGGCAATGTTGTTGCTGCTCAGCATCTCTGGGCCAGTGAGGATCCTACAGTCCTTCTACCATCCAGGGGGCCAGATGGTTTTTTAGGTCAAAATGGAAAGAGAGAAAGATGGAGCAGAGGAGGCAGAAATAAGACTGGTGGTAGGTAGGGAGCAGGGAGTGTGGTACTGGCTTGACATTGGTCTGGAATTCAGAGGCAGGCTGGGAAATGACTATGGGGATGACTCTGCAAAGATACCTCACTCCCTAGGACCCAGAGAGTACGCAGCTCTATCATCAGCCCCTTTCCTGCCTCCAGCCTGCTCCGTTCCTCCACATACTCCTGTTCCCCACCAGACCCTTTCATTTTTCTCACAACTAAAGTGAAGGCAATAATAATATCTAGCCCAAGATTATTCTGAAAATAACAAATTGGTTAAAATAATTGGTTAAAGTGCTTAGAAATGTGCCTACCACACAGTAGGCATGGTTACTCTTACATTCCAGCACTTTTGCTTTCATACAATGAATGTAACAGTTCGAATCTAGGACAGTTGTAAGCAATCAATGCTCATTTACATAAGCAAGCTAGCACGTGATAGATGTTTTGTGGGTGTCAGTTCTCTCCAACCACCACCCCCTTCTCCTGCTACTCTAATTCTCTTGGATATTCTTACACTCAGAAACAGGGACTTGTTCATGGTCATGGTGCAACCTTGCTAAAGTTGATCCTGTTTTCGGGAGTAGCTCACAAACAAGATGGGGTCTTTGTTTTCCTATCTCCTATTCACTCTCAGTGTTGGATACAGGAGGGCTGTTGAATACATATTTGAACACATACATTGACCTAAGGTTATCACCATAGGAAGGTGCAACCGGAGGGAAGGAGTCTTGCAATTAAACCCAGATCCCATCACCACCTCCCTGCATAAACTCCAGCAATTTCTGCATCTTTCTAGGTATTTATTTTCTCATTAGTATAATGAGAGAGGGCCAAGTCTAAGTCAGCAGATCTGCAGGATCCCTCCTATTCAGACAGTTCTTGTCTATGACTCAATGCTATAGGTAAATGGGAAGATTAAAAATGGCCACAAATTCTTTGCATTTCTTCTCACTGAGAGATGCAGTCCAGTTTTCCCCCACTGAATGTGTGCTGGCCTTAATGACCTTTTTTTCTTATTTTTTATTGGTGCATTATAGTTGTACATAATGCTGGGATTTGTTGTCACATATTCACAGATGCACACAATACAGCAGTACAATTTGGTCAGTACCCCTCTGCACCACCCTCTTCATCCCTCCTCTTGTTCCCCAGATCCCTTGCCTCTTTCTTGGTCTTATATTTTTTTCCTAACATATCCAAGTTCATTGACATAATGCTTATACCTATGAAGAACATTTTTAATTACCTTCTGAAACAATGTGGTGGAAATGACATCTAAGGTTAGATGCTAAGAGGTCTTGCAGCATCTACCTAGGCTCTTAAAACACTTGGTCTTGGGATGGGTCCTCTGCAGGTGCTACCTCCATGACATGAAAAGATCAAGTCAAATGGATAGGCCATGTCCAGATACCCTAGTTGACAGCCCCAGCTGAGACCAGCAGAGCCTGTGCACCTATCTGCTTTATCACCTCTAGCACCAAACCTCAGTGAAAGGTCCCTCTTGAAAATGCATCCTTCAGACCCACATAACCCATCTGTCATGGATCAGAGATAAACCATCCACACCATTCCCTCATTCCTGACTCATGAAGCTGCAAGCAGAACAAAGCAGGTGTTTGAAGCCACTGAGTTTTGTGGTAATTTGTTATGCAACAATAGATCGTTGAGTAGGTGAACTGTGAACTGGCATTCAAAGGGGCTGATGTGGATGGATTTTGCCCACACACCTGTCTAGCATTGGGCTGATCTAAAGGCTTCCTTCCCATGCAGGGAAAACCAGGACACTGAAAGGAAGAGGAGTGAACCACTTCAGGGAGCAGCAGTTATTCAGACATGGTGGTTGACACGTCTTCCACACATGCCATAATTAAGTGCTTACTGATTTCTTTATTTTTGTCCTCTGTCTTGATTAAAATTGTGAATGTTTATGCTGCCATTAAAACTGTGCCTTGCTCATATCATTATGTTTGTCAGCATTGTAACATTTCTAGTGCTCAAAAAGTTTTCATTCATTAGGACATGGAAAGGAAATTTGGTCCCCTTTCCCTTTCTGATAACTTGTTCACAGTTACATCCTCCGTCCCTGGCCAAAAGACTAAATTTCCCTGGAAATAACTGAATATAAAAATAGACTAATTCTTTACATAATACCTATGCATCAGCCTGGCTCCTCATGTTCTTTCATTCTGCATCGGTACTGAAGTCTATTATGACAAATCATTACAAACATGAAACAACACAAATTTGTTATTTTGCAGTTCTCTAGCACAGAGGTCCAATACAGGTCTCGCTGGGCTACAGTCAAGGTGTCAAGAGGACACCAGGAGTAATCTGTGTTCTTGATTTTTCCAGTTTCTGGAGATCTCTTCTAGAAACATGCCTTAGCTGCAGCCCCTTTCCCCCTCTTCTCAGCCAGCAATGCTGCCTCTCTCTCATGCACTCTTCTGCTCTCCTCTTCCATAAATAAGTGACCACTGTGATCACACTGGCTACACCCTGATATAAAGTACAATCCCCTTTTTAAGGCTAGCTGATTAGTAACTTTAATTCTACATGCAAACTTAATTCCTCTTTTCATTGTAAGGTAAGGTAATGTAACATTCACAGGTTCTGAGAATTAGGATGTGTCCCCTCCTTGGGAGGGCATTATTCTGCCTACTACACATCTTCTGACCTCCCCAAATGGAGCAATTACATGCCAGGGGAACACATCATTCCAGGGGAAGGTGACCAAAGCAGAACTAGAAAACCAAACAAAAGTCAGATATTTTATTTTGTGTTTCAGATGGAAAAGTCCATGTAGAAGGTAAAATAGGGGCTGGAGCAGTGGCTCAGTGGTTTCAGTGCTTGCCTGGCAAGCACGAGGACCCAGGTTCAAACCCCAGCACCATGTACTAAGTCTTGGAGCAATGAAGGCCACGTGAAAAACTAAATAAAGTTGTTTCTCTCTTTCTCTGTCTCTCTCACTGTCCCTCTCTCTTTAACAAAAAAAAGAAGGTAAAATAATCTTATGATAACAGAAAAATCGGTGGTGTATTATAGAATTAGCCCCCATCTCAGTGATGAAAGTAAAGACCATTTAAGTTGGAGGGAGAGAGGAATGTTGAAAGTCAAAAAATGCAAACTTGTAAGTGCTAACGAGTCTCCTTAACAGGGACTCCATGTTCTGTTCCCACCAGGCTCGCACGGATGGTTGAAAGGGATGAAGGATCACAGAACATGGAGTTGGGTCTGAGGGCTGGAGAGGGAAGGAGGTCTGCGCCTTACCTGCCAAATAGCATCTGTTAAATTGCAGGCATAGATAAATGCTCATCCCTGGCAGGAAGAGGGCCACCTACAAATGCCTTCAAGGCAAATCGAGATCAAAAGCTCTTCAGACAGCCTGCCTCGGCTTCTTAGAGTGGTGTAGAAAAGCTGTTAGGGGCTGGAGTGGTGGCTTGGTGGTTAAAGCCCTTGCCCTGCATGTGTGAGTATGCAAGTTCAAATCCCAGCACCATGTACACAATGGAGTCTTGGAGCAAGGAAAGCCACATGAAAAGCTAAATAAAAATGATTCTCTCCTCTCTCTCTCTCTCTGACCTCTCTTTTTAAAAAAAGAAAAGAAAAGAAAAGAAAAGCTGTTGGGCATTCCTCAGGCCCTCAGGAGAGTGAGAAAGCTACCTGATGGATAGAACCAGCTGGCCTTCAATGATATCATGATGGAAAGAAGAGTACCAAGCAGCAGATGCCAGTGTGGACCACACACCTGTGAGTCAGGTGGGAATAGAGGGGTCCTTATATATAACAGGAAAGAGTGATGGATGAAGGTCGAAAGAAAGAGCAGGTATCAGATTGTAAGGTGACGGTCTAGCACCCAACATCCCTCATTCCCCCATGACTTAGGGACACATCAGGCCCTTTGGACTTAAATATTCAGGAAGATGTGGGAGCTTTAAAACCAAACTGAATAGAACTAAGTCTCCACTAACAAATGGATAGAACAGAACAAGGATGACACTCAGTTAGAAAAACATTATAGAAAATTAGTTAAGCTGTGCTTCTAAATTTGTGTGGCCCCAAATATCATATACACTATATAACCTTATCAATACTATTGCCATATGTCATTTAAAAATGGCACTTTTAAAAACTCAAATAATTGCCAGTTGTATTCTTTGATTTTGCAAAAAATATCTATGAGTTCAAGAACTGTTGCTCCTTTTTGAAATGCTAAGAACCCCAGACTAATGAAGCCAATGTCGATTATGCAGCCATTCAATTACCAAATCAGGGCTTAAGCTTAAACCACTCAACCAACCCTCTTTCCACGGTTCTTCATTTGCATGTCCTCTTAGCTCTTGGGTGGCTCTCGCTCTAAAACATGACATTGAAGATGTGGAGTTGGGCCTCTCTCCTGCCACCTGGTGGTAAGACCTTGGAAGTCATTCTACTTCTGGAGCCTCAGGAGGGTTTGGTATAAGGGTGAATCATTGGATATAGACATGCTTCCAAAACTCTAAAGTGTTTTTAAAATATAAGCTATGATGGTTTTCATACCAGATGGAGTTTCTTAGAAGGGAGGCTATGAGAAAAAGTTTCTGTTTGCAAGCATAATAGAGTCTACAGAGAAATGAGAGGGATCTTACATCTCAGTGTAAAGGTGGGTATTACCCTGTCCATTTGAAAAAGAAGAGCTTGCCTGAGAATCCTGGAGTTACAGTTTTGACATTACAGCCTTAGTCTAGTAAGAAAGGTCTCTGATAATCTCATCAGAATTTCTAATTTTTCTCTTAACCTTTGGGAAATATTCTTTCTCTTTTTATTTTTCCAGCATATATTAATGAGGGGAGGGGAAGGAAGAGAGAGAAAAAGAGATCCTGTTCTCTATCTCTCTCATACACATGCACACACACACACACACACACACATCTCTGTATTCTGAGGTTCTGAGGTTTTATTCTTCTGGGGCATCTATTCTAACGGACAGCTTAATTATTTCAGGAAAGATAACATGCTGAGGAGGAAAGACACAGACAACTCAATTGTCTTATAAAAGTCAGATGCAAGTTTTGGAGACAGTGTGGTTCGGGACACCCTTTGGAGTTGTTTGCCCCCTATTGGCTCTAAGACTTGGGAGAACCCTCCTTCCCGTCACTGGGTCTCACTTTTCCACATTGGAAATGTAATACTCTGAAGCAGATGGCAATGAGGGCCACCAACCTTGCACCCCAGCTCCTTTCCCTGCGGCTGGCACCCCACGCTTCCTTGCCTGCCCCATCTCAAGGTCATGCTTTGCAATTGTAGCCTCTTCCTGCCTGAAGCTCCCACTGAGACTCATTCAGAGATGAGCTTGGTCACCACGGTTGGTACAGGGATGGGAGTGAGAGTCAAGCTGACTTAATGACATGAATTCTTTGTCTGTATAGCTGTTGGGTCTAGGAAAGAGGTGCGCTTGCTCTGCAGGACTCACTGAGTGGAGGAGGTATAGCTGGAGAGGATGATGTGCTGCTAAGGAAAGCAGAGCTGAGAAATGGAGAGGGAACCAATGACACCATTTTCTCCTAGATCCAACTGTCCAACTGTGCCTAACTTCCACTTGAGCTGGAACTACTTTGTAATGAGTTTCTGTCATTGATAATCCTAAGAATTTTAATCAGTAACATCTTCAGTTGCCCATCCACCTCTGAAGACCTGTTGATCTTTGAATCTAAAACACTGTCATTGTATCATCTCATAATCTCAGCATACTAATCCCACAGCTGTTGTTCAGGTGCATTAATGGCCACAGGTGTACTTCTTGGGTTTCATTTAGAGAACTTATAGTCCAGAGCAGGGATTCCCAACCCTGACCCTTCCCATCCCCTCCTATTCTTTATTTACTCAGATGGGTAGAGTGCGGGAGGGTGGTATTGAGCTGAATCAACCGATTCCCCGGTTTTCTCTCCACATACTGGGCGAGACAAACTCTAGAGCCAATACGTATTATAAAGTGTCTCAGGCAATATAAGAAATGTAGGTACAGAGAACAGCAATGATATCTAGCTCATGGGAGAGAGGAAAGGATTCCTTAAAGAGATGGATCTGGAAACACGTCTACTTCTCTGCTCCATGGTCTGGTTCAGCAATTCACTTTAAATAGAAAGGAAAACCCAGGCTAAGGCCATGAGGTATTAAGTGGGCAACATGTTCAAAGAACTACATTGAGGGCTAGGAGTGTAGCTCAGTGATAGAGTGTCTAGCATGCGTGAGATCCTGGGTTTTACTCTAAACAGTGCAAAAACATATAAACCAACCAACCATCCAACTGTTGTCAACAACAAAAGCAACAAAAAAACCCCTTACATCCAATCAGCTCCATCTGACTCTAGTGCAGAATGAAGTGAAGCGGTGAGAGACGTGGCTGGAGGGGGTGGAAAGGGGCCAGAAGAAGAGGGGCATCGAATGCTAGGCTGAGATTAGCAACAGGCATTGCTTTCTAAGTGTATTTCTGACACCTCACAACACTCTGCACCACGCCCCCTCCCCCCACCAGGCCTCCCTCCCTCCCTCTCTCTTCCTCTCCTTTCGTCATTTGTTAAAAATTCAGGTTCCTGGGACATAACCCCCCTAGGGGTAGAAACCTGGAGCCTCAAGTTTGAACTACATCAGGCCATTTTTATCAAATCACAAATTTTATGATACCCTTCTGTAGGCAACAGGGAGTTTAACTAATCTTCTTCTGTGTCTTTATTTCATGCAAACATGGCTGTGTCCCTCATCCCCACATCACTGTCTTGGCTATTGGCTTCTCTTTTCCTAACAAACATAAGTTGACTCATCTTTTTGGTGTGATATTGGCAATCAATCCCAGGTATCCTCTACCACTGAGCTGCATCCCCAATCCTTTCTATGTTTTATTTTGAGATATGGTCTTGTTAAGCTTGGATTACAGGTGTGTACTACCGCACCTGGTGTGACCCACCTTATTGTAAGCCACTTCCAATACCAACTTCCCAAGGCACCAACTACAAACCTTAGGTCTCAAATGAAACTTTCCCTTCTAGACTGTAGCAGATCACCTACATGTTCTACTATTTACATCTCAGTGACCCCTTCCTGTGCCCCCAATGTATTCACAGAGCTAAGGCATGCTGTATCTTACTCCCCAAAGGACTATATGTTTCCAGAAGTCAAAGCCTTTCAAGGACCTACTATATGGCAGGCACTTGAATTACATTATCTCGCATCATTCTTCCAACAATCTAAGAGGTAGCTTTAATTATCACATTTTATAGATAATAATACCAAAGAAGCCTGTTGTGCCAGAGGCCACAGAGGCAGGAGTTTTGAGCTGGGTGATCCTCCCTGACCAGCTTCCCCTTACAGGGAGGGATCTGAACAAGTGGCCTTGGCACCTGGGCTGGCACCATATGCCTGGGTCAATAGGTACTCACCACACATCCTGAGGAGTCCACCTGGCGGTCAGACACGCACTTGAAATTGCGAGTGCAGCCTCCATTGTTCCGAGAGCAGTCACGAACTGGCCCAAAGGAGGAGAGCAGGTCATTGATGGTTTCAAAATATGTGGACAGCATTGCTTCTTCCCTTGGAGAGAAAGAGGATGATTAAACCCTTGAAACATCTTTGTGCTTGGATTTTAAGAAAGTCAATGTGAATTCACTCCTTTGGATACCATCTTTTATTTTGTTTGTGATCAGGGAAATAATATAAATATTTGAAAAGAAAAATAATATTTATGCCATCATAGGGCATGGTGCTGAAATCCCACTATAATAAAGAGAAGTGGACCTAGAACTTTGTACCCTTGGTTTCATTAATCTTCATAACTTTGGAAGGTAGGTATGAGATTTCCATTTTGTTCACAGGTGAACTGTGACTTATAAACAACAAAGGTTTTGCCGAAGGCCACTCAGCTTGTAATGTGAAACTGAAGTTTGTACCAAATTTTCTTCTGAGTCCAAAAAGAAAGCTCTTTCCACTTACACAACTCTGAGTTTGATCATATCTGTTCTCACAAGTTCTAGAGCTTCCTGTAGCATGCAGCTCTATAACTGGGTGAATTCCTATTATTTTGACATCAGTGATCCAACCTATTATTTAATATATAAAACTGAAGCTATGAAAGGCGTGAGGCTTACCAAGTCCCAGACTACAAACAGTAAAGCCAAGAAACTCAGGAATCTGGCCCTAGGATCCCAGATCATTCTGTTTCCAACCTCTACATACAAATCACAGCATCAAGATTGTCAGCAACAGGCTCGTGGAAAGGTTGTGAGATTTCAGGGAAACACATGATTCTTCCCAAATGAGGTTTCCAAAAGGTAAGAGTGGACTAGATAACATTATCCATGGATTTACCAAAACTCTGCAAGTTAAAATTCCACAAGATTAATTCTACAACACATGAAAGTTCCCGGTGCAGTTTTCTGGAGAAAAGTCCTCAAATAAGAGATTCTCTCACATGGTGATGCATGGCCCCCACAGCTGCAGCGGGTATTAAAAGGGACATCACAGACAATGGAGAAGCACCATTCTTCCATGATGCATGGCTCATCTGTAAAGTGAAGGAGGAAGCACATGCAGCAGGAGGATCCGAGGAGTGCCGGGGTATCTCTGGACAATCCTAGTTAACGTTTTTCCATTCTATCCCTCTGCAGGCTTGGAGCTCCAGGTTTGGGTCTTCTAACTCATGTCCTGCCTTCAGTGTTATTCTCTTGTGTACCATGTTTTGAAAAAAAATCTTTTTATTTTCTTTTTGCTGTGCCGGGGATTGAACTCAAGGCATTGAGCATGCTAGGCAAGTGCTCAACAGCTGAGCCTCATCCCCAGACTTTCTGTCTCATCTTTCGTCTTTCTACTGACTGCCGCTGAACTTGGTAAATCTCAGCTCTGATTAGACACTCTGATCAGCAACTCCCTAGCACTTGCAGAATGAGTTTCCTTGGCCTTCAAGGTTCTTTCTAATCTGGCCCCTGTTTACCCATCCAGTTCCATATGCCCTGTCCTCAAGCTCTCTGTCCCCTGGCCTCATGACTCTTTGCATTCCTTGAACACAGGGTAGTTACATAGAGAAGGTACTCTTGGGAGATACTCTGTACAAAATGATCCTGTGGGGAGCTTAGGACCCAAGGGATCCAGGTCTTTGCGTGCCTACATTGGCGAGTCATTGGCTGAGATCTGCAGTCTGATAGCAGGTGCCCTTGGGTGAGACAGTTCCCTGTGGCTGAAGGCAGTGCCAGGGGATCAGCACTGATCACCACAGCTGAGAGGTGGATGGGCTGGCCCTGAAGAGGGATCTGGATCAGTCTATATTCGTTGAGTATGGCTTATCTCAGATGCATGGGACTATAAATGCTTCAAATTTGGAAGTTTTTTTTTGGGGGGGGTGGTTTTGGGAATATGTGCATGGACTTTACCTATTGAACATCCCTAATAAGAAAATCTGAAATCTGGACTCAGCAGTTGCAGCACTTGCCTGGCATGCATAAGGACTCAGATTCAAACCCCAGTACCACATGCACAACTAAGTGTTAGAGCAATGAAAACCAGATGAAGAACTAAATAAAGTTGATTCTCACTTTCTCTCTCACTTTCCCTCTCTCTTAAAAAAAATCTGAAATCCAAATGCAGCAAAAAAATGGAAATTTCTTGAGTGTCATCTTGCAACCTGTACCTTTACCTCTCTGAATCCTTAATTGTGTTCTTCCTTCTGTCTGGTATGCTCAGCTCTGAATTCTTTTCCTGACAAAATCCTAATTACCTTTGAAAACAGTTCCTATTCGTGCATCTGTTTATTCATACAGGACATATCCCTGCTGAGTGCTTGCTGCCTACCCTGTATGCACCGGAGAGAGATTCAGCACTGACGTTGGACAAGGTCCTCACGGCACAGAGCCTATTGATACCCACTCCGTGAAGCTGTCTCTACTTCCTCCCCCCCTCAAATTAATTCCTTTTTCTTTTTAGCACATTGCTTAAATATCTTATCTTATTGATTTTAACTATTAGCTCCATGTTCTCCTGGAGAGAATTTAAGCTTCCCAAGGAAAAGGTTGAAGATTTATTCATCTTTATTTAACCCACAGTACAGGGTGTGGATGAACAAACACTAGATAAATATTTTCAAATGAAATAAAGAAAACACCAGAAGCCACAGATGCAATCTGCACCAGGCAGTCCTTTTACCAGAGCCAGCTCAAGCAGGGTACTCTCCTGTCTGTCCCCACTCTGGGTTCTCACTCCACACTCTTCGGGTTCAGGACTGCAGGATGGAGACAAAGGTCAACATGCAAGGGGACCCCAAAGATTGTCCCTTGTTTCCTAACTCTGTAGAGAGTGAGGGACAGGTATGGGGGATTAAGAGTTCCTAAAATGAAGCTCAGAGGGGACTTGCTACTTTTGACTTATGGCAAGAGTGGAGGATCCTGGAAAGACATTAAGGCTATTAAAATATTTACAGCCTCAGAGGGAGAGGGACCCAGAGAGAGAGGAAGAAATGGAGAGTGAGAGAGGGGAGGTGAGACGGGGGTAGAGGGAGACAATCTGAGAGTGAGAGAGCAAGAAAAAACATGAACATACAGAGAAATTGCTGGACAGAAAGGAGAGGAAAACAGAGGCAGAGTACACAGTTATCCACAGGAAGGCAAACAGAGGCAGATAAAGAGAAGGACAGACAGATGGATAGGCAGAGAGAGACAGCACAGAATGCCACATTCAGAGGAAGGAAAGCACAGGCAAATGGAGTCAGAGAAGGAATAAGAAAGGAGGATAAAATGAGACAGAGGAGGAGAAAGAAAGAAACAGGAGTAAGAAACTGAGATGGAAAGAGGAGAAAATGTCCAGATAAGCAGAACAAAAGTGTAAGAGTAAGGAGAGGAGGGAGAGAGTGGAGGGAGAGGAGAAGGAGACAGAAGCAGACAGACAGAAAGTGAAACTGAAGAGAAAGACACTGAGTGGAACAGAACACACCAAGGCTCAGAGGGCAGAGACAGACGCACAGAGAAGAGAAAAACAAGCAAAAACTGCCGGCGATGACGCAGGCAATACCAATGAGGGGGCTGTGTGCTTTTAGAAAGATCAGTCTGTGTAAACATCAGTTACGTGAAGCTGAAGGCGATACTGAGTGCTGGTGTTTTCTTAGCACAGGGCTCAATCCACCACTCTAGCCAGGGTTTGGTGTCTATTAGTTCTTAGCATTGCCCCAATAGTGGGGAGGGAGTGAGGGGCTCAGTGCAGCAGCCCTGGGTGCAGAGTCCGGCTGGACTGATGGGGACAGCTCTAGTGCATGAGGGGACCTGGGGGAGGATCCAGGCCTTGGCTGGAGTCATCTCGTCATTGACATCGTCTTCACTACTTACGAATCCCTGAGCATCTACCTGTTATATGCCAAAAGCAGTGCTCAGTCTCTTTCCTTTGCAATTTCCTTTGATTTCCATAACAGCCCTATGAGCTAAACATTTTTCTTCCCATTGGGCAGCTGGGGAACGCAGGTCTCAGGTCTGTCTGTCACTTTCCGTGCCCACGTAGGCAAGGCCAGGCTGTGCATAGATCTGCCAGGCATCCAGTCCTGAGCTCTCATGCCACCATTAAGGATCAATAATGTGTTCAGTGTCTTGAGCGGGTGAGAACTCCCATAATGGTAAATTCAGTAGGAATCTGGGTCTGTTTCTCTCCATGTTGAGGAGGAAGAAAGGAAGGACAGAGCCTGTGTTCTTTGTGTAACCCCAGTGCCTGTCTCCTGGCCTGTATATGTGATCCACAATAGCCCAAGGCCATATGGGAATAAAAAAACGGGAAACAGTGTATTCACTTACCAGAAGCTCCATAACAGGTACCATAACTGGCTGCCTGAAAACAATAGAAATCTATTCCCTTGCAATTATGGATGTTAGAAGTCCAAACCCAAGGGGTTGGAAGGGTCATAGTCCCACCGTAGTCTCTACACAGGATCCTTTCTTGCCTCCAGTGGCCTCTGAACTCCCCACACTCATTTTCCTTGGCTTGTAGCTTCATGACTCCAACATCTGCCTGTCACCACAAGGCCTTCTCTCCTGTGTGTATCTGTATGTCCCACCTTTTCTTTAAAGGTGTTATGGTGTGAAAGTATGTAATTTGTCCAGAATGTGTGCTAAAACTTAGTGACCAATGTGACCGTTCTAACAGGTAGGACCTTGTTACAGTGTAGATATGAGGTGTCCCCCAAAAGCTCATGCATGGGACAACATGAGAATGTTCACAGGTGAAATGACTGGGTTATGCATGGTGTAAGCTATCAGTGGATTAATCCACTGATATGGATTAACTTGGTGGTAACTAAACACACGTAGGATGTGACTGGAGGAAGAACATCACTGGAGCAAGTCTTGGGATTTATATTTTGTCCCTGATGGACAGAACTCTCTCTGCTGTCTGGTTGCCCTGTCCTGAGGGGCTTTCCTCTGCCACACCCTTCCACCATGACGTTCCACCTCACCTTGGGCTCAGAGCCACGGAATCAGCCAACCATGGACTGAACTTCAAAACTATGAACCAAAATAAACTTCCCTCATCTGTTGCCAGGTCTTTTGATGACAGTGATGAAAATTAAAAGATGGAGTCATAGGATGGAGACTTTGTGAATGGGAGTACATGTCCTTACCAAAGGATTTGCCACAGGGAGTTTGTCCCTTTTGCCTTTCCGCCTATGCTGTTTAAGGACATACTGTTCCCTCCATTTAGAGGACATAGTGCTCAAAGTGCCATCTCAGAAGCAGAGACGGAGCCTTAGCACACATCCGCTGGTCCTTGATCATAGACTTCCCAGCCTCCAAAACTGTGAGAAATAAATTTCTACTCATTAATGACCTAGACTGTGTATTTGGTTATAGTAACATAAAGGAACTAAGAAAAATGTCTTCTGGATTTAGGGCCATGAAAACCTTGAAGTAGTGGTGGAGTTAGGACTTGACCCTAGGCATGTCCAATTCCAGAAAACAACATTCTTTCTCCTCTGTAAAGTTTCTTATGAACTTCAGATTTCCCATTTATAAAATGGGAATGATATCTATCTTGCTCCCACACCTGTAAATTATTGTAAGGATACAATAACATGACACATAAAATATGTTCTTCAAACTCTAAACCTAATGCAGATGTATCCACTGTTTGTTCGTTTAATAAATATTTGAGCACATACTGCATGCCAGGTACTGTGCTGAGCTGATTATTATTCTGGTTTTGGGGGGCCTCTCTGCACCTCTGTTTCTGATGTTGTTTAAAATCTTTCCAGGCATCTCTCCAGCTCTGACATCCTAAGTCCTTTTTTTTTTTCTCCTGACAATATAGGCTTCAAAGTGAAGGTGGCCAGACGCCCCCAGGCTGGGTGAGGCTGCCATCCCCTCATTACCTGGCTGGCCAAGTGCAAATGAATCACCTGGATTCCATTTGGCCCAGCTGGCCTGAGCCCCATGTGGGGTGAGCACCAGGCAGGGTGGCTGGGAACAGATGCTGACATGGCCTATGGTTAATAAACACCAGGAAAGGTCTGTGTCGCTCACAGAGAGGTGTGAATGGATGACTCAGAGCCAATACAGTGACAAGTCCCCCACAGATGCACACTAATCATTCTCTGGTAACAACTGGCAACTCTGTTTCCTGAGCTCCTGGGGAAGGAAGAAGGTAGAACAGATTTTTGATGGAAATCAAATTTCCCTCCTGCCCAGTTGGCCTTCTCAGCACCCAACTGCATGAGCCAGAGGGTAGAACATGGGATGAAATGGCAGGTTTGTCTGCAGTTAGACTGCCCTGGGGCAGAACTCCAGCTTCACCCACTGTGAGATTTCAGGCAAGTTCCTTAAGACTCTGTTCTCCAGAGTTTCATCCCACAAATGGGGATATTAGTACCTAGCAGGCAGTAATTTCCTGCAACCAGTAATCATTCCTACCATCTGAGAGTCACTCAAACTTGCAGGAGACAGGAGAGAGGATCTAGGACCATGTGTGGTCCCTTTATTCATTGAAAATATTTCATCAGTGTCTAATTTGTTCGGGCACTGGGCTGGTTCCTGGGAGATTTAGGAATGGGTGTATTATCGAATGTGCTGGGAGAGGACTAGGGAAAATATTAACCCAGCAATAGAAGTGGGGCCAAAGGACCCATGGAACCCTTAGAAATGGGAGAGTCAAAGAAGGCTCTAAAGGGGGGAGAATACTGAACCTGATACAAAGGATCAGCAGGAATCAGCTAAAGGAAGAAAGATGGAGTGGGATCAGGGGATTCCAGGCAGAATGAACAGAATATGGTAAGGCCTGGAAGAAAGAGAGGCAGCACTCTGATTGGGGGATCTCAGAAAGATGCAAGGAGCAGAGAAGTGTGGAGAGGAGGGAGATGTGAAAGGCTGGGAACAGCAGAGGCTGCTCTAGGCATGGGCATTTCTGGATTTCAACCTGGGAGCTATGGGGTGCCACCTTCTAAGAGCAAATCATGCTTTTATTTAGACTAATAACACAGGTGAATAATTTATAAAATAATCATTAAGTCAATAACAAAAACAGAAATGCTTGCTATGCATTCATAATATGTTAAGCAAGGATTTAAGCACGTGTTAACCCCCTCAGTCCTCCCCGAAAGAATGGTGTAAAGACCTAACAACCCATTTAATACAAGAAGAAACAGGCAGCATTTTGAAGATTTGACTGTCAAGATCAGATGAAAATAATGTAGGTGAAGTATTAATACAGCGCCTAGCACATGGCAACTGTTTATAAAGACTAGTTACTGAAAGGCTTCAGGGGAGGAGAAAGGGGTAGGCCGGCAAATTCTAAAATCAGATTGATTCTGCAATGGCCACATTACCTTCCCAGTACTGTTGCTGGTCTCTGCAAGAATGCAAACTGAAGAGGAGTGGTCATTCCACAGGATGGTAGTGGAGGGGAATCATATTTTCATACATCATGAGATCTGAGAACTAATATCTATGGAGAACACTGACTTAACATCGATTATCTCATTTAATTATTGCCACAGCCCTATGAGATCATGTTAGTATCTCCTTTACTATTATTATTATTTATTTTGAAGGATGCACTTGATACTTACAGAGGTGAGAGGGTTCAGTGAGTGCTAGTGACACACGTTCACCCTGGGACTGTCAAATTCCAGCCTCCTTTGTTTCCTGGCTTTGCCTTTAAGATCCCTTCCCACCCAGAGATTCTGGGGCTGGTGTTCCAGCTGACACTTCCCAGTCCCTTCCTCTAGCAATTATGGGTTGCTCTAATTTAGGTGGAGAACAGAGATTGCTGTGCAGAGTGGTCTCATAGCTTCCTGGAAGCTGCTTGTGTCTTTGAGGAGCTGACAACTTCCTGTATGCTGACAGCCCTACCTGTCATACCCCTGTGCATGGGGCACACTGCAGTTGCTCACTGAATGGGGCCAGGGCTGGAGGAAGAAGTAGATGGGGACGAGTGAGAAAAAAAGGGGAAATGATTGTGATGTCCACTGTCTGTCTCTGAGACTGAGATGATAATATTCAACTCGCAGGGCAGTGGGTCAGGATTCAATGAGTTAAAAGACACAAAAGCCCCTTATCACCAGCAGGCTGCACGGAACTTTCCATACAAGGCTGTCATGTTTTGGAACTGCATTTATTCATTTAGCAAATATTTGTTCAGCATTCACCATGCAGGTTGGAGTTTAGGTATACAGAAAAGAGGGAAACAGAAGTGGACTTTGTCTTCCTGGGGCTCACAGACGATTGACAGAACAGAGCCACTAGGCCTGTGCCTGCGTGTACTCTGCATCTAAGCCTGTGCCTATGTCTCCAGCAGCGTCTGTGAGTCTGTGTCTATGTCTTTCCCTATATCTATATCTAAGTCTATAATTACAAATGGTGATAGCTGCTCTAAAATACCGAGCACTGTGACAGCATATGGCAGAAGAACCAGTCTAATCTAGGGAGTTGGGGCTGGGCTTGGGAAGGGTAGGTTTCCCTGGGCAGCATCAGGCCTGAAACCAAAGCAGCCTGTGGCCTGGCAAGGTTCTGCCTCACCAGGGTTTCCCCAGGAGTGTTGAATGATGTGTGACCCACAAGGACTACGGTGTCCACTGGGTCTCCAAGACCATCATTCCTCCTCTCTGCTCTTGTTGTGACTACTCAGTAACGAAATTCTCCTGCTCACCCACACATCTTCCTCCTACCCCTTTGCAAGTCCCATCATTATTTCTAAAAAGAAAAGGAAAAAAAAATCTTCAGTGACAAATGCTGATCCTTGAAGATTATTTATTCATGAAATACCTACATGGAGCCCGAGAGCTCCTGGCAACTCTTATCTCACAGAGAAGCTCGTTAAGATGGGAAGCACCTAGAGGAGGCAGGCCAGGTTCTCAGAAGAGGGTGATCTGCAAGTCGGCACTTTCCCTTGACTGGGTGTGTGTTCTGCTGCCTGGGAGACCCTGGTGGTGGGTGGCAGAGGAGACTCCCTGAGCCAGGAGAGAGTAGATGGGACTCCATCCTGCAGCAGGGAGAGCATCTGGGTCCAGATCCACCTCCTTCTGTTGTGTGTCCCCCTCTGGGACTCATAATCCACATTGGTACAATGATGGGGTGATCCCAAAGGGTCCTTCCTTTTCAAATTGCCAATAACTTTATGTAGCTTCCTAAGAAGGCTGACAGCTGCTTTCAATTGTCAGTTGTCAAAATCAAAGATAAATTGGAAATGTAAGAATGAAAAGAGAAAAAGAGAGAGAATATCGTTCATTCCCATGGTTTTGCAGCTGAGGAATTCAAGGGACTTACACAACCAGTAGGGAAATCAGAAATGAACGTAAGTATGTTACTATGAGGAAGCCCTGGGCTCAAAATCAAGCCCTGCCGGTTCATTAGCTCAGAGAACTTTACCTCATTCAGCCTCTCTGAGTCTCAGCTTCCCAATGCAAAAATCATAGGGAATAATACCTAATTCTTAGGTAATCATGAGGATTATAGAGATAATAACAATTACATGAAGGTTGGGGTTTTGTATGCTTGCTGCAGTTGAGAGTCTAAAACGGTGTCTAGGACAATCACCATATTTTCATTGGACAATAAATGAATAGACAAATAGATGAATGAATGAATGAATGGAAAGGCCTGAGACACACTTTGTAAAGTATGGAGCCCAAAACAAAGACAATACACAATACTCTCGTATTGTTATGATGATTTCATCAATGTAGTGTTTCAACAATCCTGAAAATTCCTGAAACCTGAAGAAGGGAGTTCTTATGTGTTTCTGAGGATCCCCTGTCAGTCTGTTGAAGCCTGAGGGTCACATCTTAGAATTCTACTTTTAAATGCATAAAATCCAATGCAAAAGCATTAGAGAAGGAATTATTCATCAAAATTTTTCTAAAAAGCCATCTGTAATATAACAGTATGTATATGCTTCTTCATTGACACATTAAGTAAAAAGATCTAGTAGCAGATGTAATAATAACTGTAAATTCAAAGTAATGAAGAACACAAACTATATTTTAAGACATCTTCAAAAAATGAAATATGATATTGAGCTACATATAATTTCTATAGGTGACAAAGTCACAGGTGCCATTAATATACCCATGTTTGTTGCCTGTGTTTGTAAGAAAAGGAAATACTAAATTTCAATGATAAGCTGGCCAAAGAAAAGACACACTATTTTCTCACGTAATTTTATTGTATGGATCCCCAGCATGGACTTAAGGTGCTGAGTTCCTGCTTAGACTGACACTTTGCTAGAAAAAGCTCTTTTCTGAATATGTCACTTTGTGAATATAGTCAGCAACTTGGATCCAGATAGGACGAGACAGGAAATTAAAATACAGCTTCGATCACATCAAAATAATTGCATCCTGGAGGGGTACATGCGGTGTCGTGAAAGAAGAACAGATTTTTGCTTCAGGAAAACAAAAAAGAAAGTCCTTAGGGGTTTTTCTTTGCACAAGTCACTTCTCCTCTGTGATCTTCAGTTTGCTCATCTCTAAACAGTCATTGCAATATTTCCTTGGGGGGCTGGAGAACTGCACCTTGTGCAAACATGCACACACTAGTGCCTCTGATCTCCCCTTCTCTTCTTTCTGGATAAAAGGAGTTTTTTTGTGGGGCCAGGAGTGGGCAGAGAGCAAGTAAAGACTTAGGGTAGATGCATGAAGACAGGTTGGGAAATTCCCCAAGAGGAAGCCATGACCTGTTCCTAGTGCAGAGGCGAAAGTGATATCCTGGGCCTTAAGGGAAGGTGGGGCCAAGGATGTTGAACAAAGGGAAAGGAGGGAAGAAGGTGGGTGCTGGAGGTTAGCACAGGCAGGCAGAATGGGGGGAAGTGGCTGGGCGGGTGGAGGGCTGCAAACATAGGCAGTGAGACCATTAAGGTGTGGTGTGGGCAGAAGAGGAGGCTCTGTTATATGTGCTTTATAGATATGTTCTAGTTCAGTCCCGCAAGGTAGATCTCATTACCCTATTTTATAGGTGAGAGAACCAAGTCTCAGGAAGGCAAAGTCACTGGCAGGCCCACAGTCCCAGAGGAGAACTCGGAGGGCCTATTACAATTACCTAGACTGCGGGAAGATGCCTGCTTCCTGGGAGTCAGGGCTCGGCAGGTTTCCAAGAAAATGTTCTGGAGATAAGACCTCGGAGCCACAGCTCAGTGGAATCCAACAGTCTCCGGCTCTAAAGTCCATGATCTCCTTCCAGAACATCACTTGTAGAAGACCACACTCTGAAATTCCACCTAGTGTCAGATTTGGGAACTAAAAGCTTTAAACTAAAAGTTCCTAGTAGGGTTGGCATAGCCAGCACCCCCTTTTCTTTGCCTTACACATTCCATCTCCTCCCCTGAGTCTCTAGGGAACCCTGGGTGATAGTGAGCACTGAGGTAGCATCTGATGGTAAGAGTGACTCTGGCCTGCTATCCAGATAGCTGTCACTCAGCAAGCAGTCTGAGATGGGCTTAATGGCTTTTTCTACCTGCCCCATGCACACACTGCCAGGGGCCTCTGCTACTGGCCACTGTTCAGGACAGCCTGGCCTCTGCCACTTGCTGGTAGGTGGTTTCCATGGCCAGCATAGGAGTGGGTGACTCAGTTCCTGCCTCCCTCCCAAGGTACCAGCCAATGGCCTGCAGTAAATCCTAGAACTCAAGATTTGCTGGCTGTTGCTGAACCTGGTGGAGACTTTTCTGAAAAGTTCTGGGTGGTTGGAGGCAAGGAGGTGGGCAGCCATTAAACTTTCCAACCCCAGGAGTTTTTTCCTTAGCCAGTATACATCAGATTTACTCTTCTAACAAATCCCCACTGTCTTAGAACACCTAATTTTTTCTTTCATCCATTCAAGCCTAATTAAGTTAATCATGTTCTCCATGGTCTCACTAAATCCTAAATATGTTTTATTATTGCTGATCATGAAATGATTGCCAAAACACTGAGCTCCCCGCCTGCATTGTCTCATGCAATATTCACAGAAATCTTGTAAGAAAACTGCATGCAATTCAACCACACAGATGCAAAAATGAGACCTATGGAAGTAAAGAGATTTGCTTCAGGTCACACAGCTAATCAAGATTCAAATCCAGCTCCATCTGACCTCAAAGCTGGGGTGATTTTTAACTTCCATGCCATGTGAGTATCAATTTCAACCCATTTCATGAAGTATTCACAGCTCAACTCCACTGTAAGCAAGCGAGCCTGGAGAGAGTATGGTGGGTGTTGGAGTAGAGAAGGAAAGAGGAAGAAAAGGAGGGGTCAAGAAGAGGGGAAGGGAGGAGGAGAGGCAGGGGTAGGTCCTACTTTTCTTAGTAGACTGTTAGTATCTAAAGGTAGGAATCTCTGTACCTCAAGGGTTTAGTACAAGGATACTTACTAGGGGATTGTCAAATAATTCCTGAATGTTTAAATGAATGGATGAATGCATAAATAAATAACAAAAGAACTCACTGAAGAATTAATGAAAGAAGGTAAAGTTCTGGCCTTTAACTGAATAAAGCTTTCAAGAGCTTTAGGCCCTGTACCATTGATGCTTCCCCTGTGGGGATGACAGTATCACAGTCCGGGGGAGATGAAAAGACAGAAGTGGAGATCAATGTGGAGCTCTAACCATTAAGATTCCTTGAAGTGAAGAGTTGTTTTCAATTGACCTGAAGTTGCAGCTATGCACTGTGGATGAGTTCTAGAGATCTGCTACACAAAACAGGGCCTATTATTAATAATGGTGCATTATGCACTTAACATTTGTTTAGAGGACAGATATCTTGCTAAGTGTCCTTACAAAAAAATAATAACAAGAGGACACAAAGGACTCTAGAGGTGATGGATATGTTCATTGATGGTATCAGGGTGTTCAAGGAGAAATGCAGCAAAGATCCAGGAAGTGAAAGGGCTGAAGTTCTGCAGAAAATGTAGGGCAACAGGTGACCATGGGCTGGCTTTGGACAGTCATTTGCAATCCTCAAATGCTTAGTGGCTGACATGGATGAGAGCTGGATTGAGCTCAGGACTGAGAGTCTGGAGACTTGGATTGCAAATTGTGCCTGTCCCTCATTCACATTGATTATAAGCAGGCCCCTTCCATTCTCTGGGCCTTGGCTTCCCCGTGCATGAAAAGAAGTCTGGAATTAAGCTCCCTCGGATTGCTGCTTCAAATGTCACAGGATCTTCCTGAGGGAGGAGGGTCAGGAGACTGTGTCTCCCAGTAGCCTTGGTTCTGGTAGAGCCTGGAGGAAGGGCTCCAACCCTCTGGGCCGCAGGAAAATGCCTTCTACCTCAAGCCAGGGACTGGAAGCTTTCTAAGGAGAGGTCCTAGAGGCGAGATCTCCTAGCCACAGCTTGGTCTGGCCCACCGCAGTCCCCACCTATTTATCATTCAGACACTATTTGTGGAGCACCTGCTACACGCAGGCATGGATCTGTGTGCAGGGATGTCCTTTGTCCTCGAAGTGCTCGTGTTTATGAGGAGAGGCAGGGGAGACACACAGTAATGAACTAATGTAATGGCAGGCCTGGTCCTGGTGGACTGGCAGAGAAGCACCAGCAAACACCACACTCACTGTTTTAATGATCCTTCCTGTGTATGGGGGACTGTATCGCCTATAAACTGATGTCACTCACTTCAATTTTTTAGTTTGCCATAGCTGTTCCTAGTTCTGCTGTTTCCATTTGACAGATGAGGAAATTGAGTCACTAAGAGGAAGAATGGACGGCTTAAAATCAAACCTGGGATTTCTTGGCCAGTGTCCACAGCCTGCAGTGTCTGGTGGCAGTGGAGGTGGGATGGTCATGAGAAAAGAGGCCTAAAATGTGGTTTAGGGATAGACACTACAAGAGCATTGCAGGTCAACATGCCTAGAAAATGGGGAAGACCTTATACTCTACACTTAAAAAGAAAGAAACAGATATAAGGAATCCTGGAGAGTGCACTGGGTTCTAGGGGAGCCCAGGGAGAGGATGAAATTTCAAGTGTTGTTACATAAAGGAAAGACACGGAGCAGCACTAAGGATTCCTACGAGGGGAATCTGAGCCGGACCTTTGAGAACCATTCCATCTCTCTGATCCCAGCTTCCTCATTTGTCAAACGGAGTTCTTATAGGACTGATATGAAAATAAATGAGATACCACATGCATTAGCAGGCACAGAGCAAAGTCTGACCAGTGTAAATTCCCTTCTACTGCGCTGCACATCCACACCTGTGTGGCTGCAGCTGCCTTTGCGAGGCGTTGACAGGTTAGAAGAAAGCTCGTTTCCCAAGAGTCTCCGGCTTCAGCGGAACACAAAGCACGGCTACCTGCCTATAATGAATGACTTAATAAAGCAGAAATCACAGGCATGGAAAGGCTATGTGTAGTCTATCAGCTACCTGCAAAGAAATTTAGCAGAGGATAGTGAGTTATGGTAATTAGACCCTAGTTGGTTAATTAATTTGCTGAATAAGTATTGTTGCTATGTTAAGGCATCAGGGTTAACTGGAGCACAATTTAAGGACCTTTTTTACAAGGTGAAAATCCTCGGTAACTGCCCACTGATCATCAATGACTACAAGACTGTTAGGTATTCAATGCCTTAAACAATGATTACTCATCTCTTTAAGAATAATGAAACACTCATCCAGTTATTCACCCATCCATCCATCTACCCATTCAACCATCATTACAAACATATTATTTATTAAGCACCTATAGCATTTTGGCCATGTTCTGAGCTATCAGGGATGCAGGTAAGAATAAGCTATGCCTCTGCTCAATAGAGCCAAGAATCTTGCATAGCGGAAATTGCATGGCAGAAAGACTATAATAAATGTCTGTGGGAGCTCAGAACGGGAAAAGGAGCGGGGAGGAGCAGGGATTCAGAATTCAATATTTTTATCCATTTTAAATATTAAATTGCATGCATAAGTAGTCTTATTCAAAATAAATAAAGAATTCCATTATTTTGAAAGAATCAGCAATGGCACTGAGGTAGGAAAGGGAACAGGAAAAATGTGGAGGCAGAAAAGGAAGAGGAGGAGAGGTACAGGGGACTGAAAACAGTCATTATATTTGAGCTAGCATCATACATAGTAAGTTGCAAAAGGCAAACAAGACTGGATTGCAAAGAAAGTGTGGTTGAGGAAGGGAAAACCTGGAGTTAAACTATTCTCCAAAAGCTTGCCAATGTCTCAATCTGCAGCGATCCGACAAGAAAGTATTCGTTTTCATCAATCAGGTAGGCAAATATTTTTGTCAAATGATAATTCTCAGTGCTGGCGGGGGTGTAGTGAAATGCTCGCTTCCTATTTCACTTGTGGGAATACAACTTGCCAAAATTTATGGAAAGCAATCTTGCAAAATGTGTCAAGATTTCTGAAGTGATCTTACATTTTGACCAAGTGATTACAGTAATAAATTTCAGAGGGGGAGGGATGAGCAATGCAGGTGAAGATGCACATACCGAGATGTTCATCAGAGCATCGTCTAAGATGGGGTTAAAAGTGAAAATGGTCTAAATATCCAAGAGTGAGGAGATGATTATAGACATCATGGTTCATTCACATAGGAGGATGCTGTGTGAAAAATTAAAATCATGATTTCCAAGTGTAGCTAATTAAGTAGAAAAAGTTTGTTATCAGATTTTTTTAAGGCAAGAAAAATTGCATCAACATGAATATACTCATTTTCTTTTAGAGGCACTTTAAGGAGGAGATGGCATTGAACTAGGGTTGGTATCTGGAGTCGTCAGTGAACCTACAGTGAGCAACCTTTATATTAACTTATGTGACATCCATGTCCTCCTGTTTTGGGAACGGTACTCCATTTGATTTGTGGAAATTCATATCCTTCTTCCCACGCTCACGTATACATTGGATACGGCTGTATTGATTTCTCAGTTAAGGTGTCTTATCTTCCTCTGAATTACAGGTGAGTTAAGGAGTCTTATCTTCTTCTGCCTTACAGGTGAGTTAAGGTGTCTTATCGCCTCTGTCTTACAAGTGAGCAGATGAACTGACAACTCTTTCAATCAGATGTTCCAAGTCTACATCCTCAAGCTCATGAAGGTTAAGGATGCGGAAATCAATTGTGCTTAAACTCTCCATACTCTTCCATCTAGTGGAAGCTATTCAAGGGACCTCTTCAAGGTAGATCTACTTTGGTTTGCCAAGTCTTGTCACAGGCACGACATCGGAGGTTACTAGGCAGGACAATAGCATAAATAGGACCATGTCTTCAAACCATTAAGAAACATTTCAGAGGGCTGGAGCCATGGTTCAACAGTTATGGTGCTTGCCTGATACACACAAGGACATGGGTTTGAACCCTAGCACCATGTACACAATGAAGAGTGGGAACAATGAAAGCCTGGTGAAAAACTAAATAAAATTGATTCTCTCTTTCTCTCTCACTGTCCCTCTATCTCTTAAAAAAACAAAAGAAAGAAAAGAAAAGAAAAATAAAACACTTCAGAGCATGTGTGTTTGATGTAGCATGCTGTG
This sequence comes from Aplodontia rufa, assembly GCA_004027875.1. Classification (NCBI taxonomy): domain Eukaryota; kingdom Metazoa; phylum Chordata; class Mammalia; order Rodentia; family Aplodontiidae; genus Aplodontia; species Aplodontia rufa. The sequence continues at coordinate 38,029 of PVKS010002061.1, read as the reverse complement.
AGTTTTGTTGGCAGAAGTTCCAGGGAAAGGTCCTGGGCTTTTTGTAGTAGTGTATTGAGAGAGGATGGTGAGGTTCAGGTGGTCAAACCAGGAAGGATGCCTGGCTTGAGCAATCTGAAGGAGACCAGCAGAGGGCAGAAGTCATGGGAAGAGAGGGACCTTCATCTTGCCTTTGTCTCCAACTCAGAGAACATGGAGAAAGGATTAGGGAGAGATAAAGAGTAAGCAGGTGCTGCTAGAGATCAATGTTTATGGAGCCCCTTCATGAACTCAATCTCACAGCCAGATAGGCAGGATTTATCTGGAAGCCCTGTAGCTTACAAATCAGGACCTGTGCTGCCTGGAGGCCTTGGAGTACAGGAGAAAAGCACTGGCACTAGAACCTAGAAGTGGATTCAGGTCCCTGTTCTGCTGCTCTGGGACCTTGGAGAGCCACTTCCTGTGTTCCTTGCTAGGACCCCTGTAACAGTGCCACCAGGACGGGGAGGAAGGGTTAAATTCTGGAGGCTGCAAGCCCAAGATCAAGGCATCAGCTGGGTTGGTTTCTTTCCCTCTGTCTTTCCTGTGTGTGAGTCTGTGTGCTAATCTCCCCTTTTCCAAAGAACTCAGTCCCTGCTGCTCCTCTCTGGGTGGTTGCCGGCTCTCTTTGCAGCTTCTTGGCTTGTAGATGCAACCCTCTGATCTTTGCCCTTCATGTGCATATTCTGCCTGTGCACATGTCTGTTTGCAAACTTCCCTTCTGTATGAGGATACCAATCATAATAGATCAGGCCCTACTCCAATGACCTCATCTAATCTTAATTACCTGTAGAAGAGATTATTTCCAAGTCAAACCGCAGACTGAGATACTGACCGTTAGGACTTCAACATAAGTATTTTTGCGTGACACAATTCAGACATAATATTTCCCTTTTCTGAGGCTCAATTTCCCTATTTTCTTTTTTTGGGGGGGGGTTTGCCAAGAATAGAACCCAGGGGTGCTCTACCACTGAGTCAAATCTCCAGCATATCTTTACTTTTTATTTTGAGACAGGGTCTCACTAAATTGCTTAGGGCATAGTAAAGTTGCTGAGGCTGGCTTTGATCCTCCTGCCGCAGCCTCCCAAGCCTCTGGGATTACAGGCATGGTTGACCTCGCCTGACTCAATTTCCCTATTGTCAATAGGACCTTTTGTTCATTCATAGCAAAGCATTCCTGTTCATTCATTCACTTATTCATTTATTTAATCACTTATCAAATATTTATCAAAAGCCTAGTACTATCACTTAGTTGCTACCATTAGGATTAGGCTTGTGCAGAAAAATAAGGAAAATTCATTTTTATCAAAAGGGTGGATTGGTTTTGTGTGGTACTGATTCAGGTAGACAAGGGAGGTAAGTACCCTTCATTCTGGGGTGAATTCCCTAGTCTCTATGTGGTTATTAATATGTATACTATCCAGCAACAAAAACAGCTTGTCCTAGCCACAGACTCCTGTTCAGATTGATTAGTAACAGAAAAAATGCAACTATCTGCCCCAGGGCTACCTGCTCATCTTGTTCTAGACAAGACTACTATTTGCCAGGTTAGTGGTTGGAAAAGAAAGTGTAGGGGAGGAAACAAGGTAGATTGTGTTGGTGTATGAATTATTTTAAATAATTCTGTTCCATCATCATGATAGACCTGACCCCCCCGCCTGCATTTTTCCCTATTTTTGTGGGAAAAGAATTTGATATTCCAAAAATAGAAAAAAAGATATTTATTGAAGATCTATTATGAGCCAGGCATTGTTCTAGGTGCAAGAGAGTCCTAACTCTCACCGTGTTTACATTCTAGTGGGTAGAGACAGACATCAAACAAGTGCATAAGGATTAGAGTTAGGCAGTTTAAGTGTTAAGTGGTTGCTATGACAGCTGGGTAGGGTGCTGGTTTAGTAAGGTGGTCTGGGAAGGCCTCCTTGATAAGATCATCAAGGTGTAGGGTCATGGAGATAATCAAATGGGATAATGAACGTGGAGTGATTAGAGCAGCATTTGGCATAGAGCAAGTGCTCAGCAAATTGCTGCTGTTGATGTTGTTATTGTTAATTATGTTCTAAATTCCTTACCTGAATATGAGGACATTATGCCTAATTCATAAGGTTGCTGAATAGATTAAATTTGGAAAAGCATATAAATAAACTTACATGACAAATTCAATGATTATCAAGTGCCAGGTAGGCACTCTGCTTTGGATGGCAGAGAAGAACCCCCTGAAGAGGTGGCTTTGGGCAGAGGCAAAAAGGAAGTGCTGGAGAAAATCAGGCTGGGGAAGGCATGTTACAGACAGGTGGAACAACAGGTGCAAAGGCCAAGGGGCAGGAGTGGGGCTCACCTGCCAAACCGGGGGCCAGGTCACAGAGGGTCATGGAGCTATAGTGAGGCCTCTGGGCTTTATTATAGATATAAAGCAAAGGCATTGATTGGAGGGCTTTGATCAAGGAGTGAAATGATGTGGTTTACATTCTGAAGGCTAATTCTGACCATTATATGTAGTTGACGCAGTATATAACTCATTTATGTGAAAAACAGTAGCAATATTTCTCTTTGACACAGCATGAGGTCAGCAGTAAAGTATATAAAGTGTCCAACCCTCATTCTAAAATAAATGCATTCATTAAGAGCCCTCTGTGCGTAGGCACATCAGACACAGCAGTGCAGAAAGAAACAGCTAGCTATAACATATTGTCCTCGGGGACCTTCTGATGGTCTTATAGGCACAGGGTAGATGCTCAATAGTTCTCATTTGATACAGAATCATATTTTATATTATTTATATTTTATCTCTTGTCCCAGAAGTAACATGTTAAAATCTATCAGAGTCTCATCCTGGAGAAAGAGAAGGCAGTAAAAGAAAAACAAAACAGAGGAGCCGATAATGCAAGAGGGGACAGGGACATGCCATTTCTCATCTCTCTCTCTGGATAGAGCCCTCTCCCCTGCCTATTTGGTGCCCTCCATTCAGCCTCCCCCTCAGGCTGTACTTTCACCAGCCTATCCGCCTCCTAGGTTCCCAGATCCATCTCTATTGGGCCACATCCTACTACATGGGCGTGTGTTGTTCGCTCACAAGGTTCCTTCTCTCATTTATTTGTGCATCCTTGGGGATCAGTGCAGGGTCTGACATGTGGCTGCTATAATAAATATTTGGGGAAGAAGGAAAGGAAGACAGGAAGAGAGGAAGGCAGGGAGGAAAGAAACCTAATTCTCTCCTCCTCCTTTTCCAGATAAGGCTGAGGCTCATTTCAACCAGCAACTGCTGAGTGTATTGATCAACATTTCTGAGATATTGAACTGAGTTTCTATTGATAGAAAAAACTGGCAAGCAGGCAGGGCAGCGAGAAATGTGCTGACAGCCAGCAAATCACAGCCCTAGTATTAGAGTGCCTGTCTATGCCAAGGGGGACAATCATTAATTTCCTGTCCCTTCACAGTTACGTTTCTTGGATTGACTGACAAGTTCATCTGGCCCTTTATAAATAAACTCCCTTCTTATTCCATGTTTCTAACTGCACCTGCCACCCAGATGATCGGCCGCCTGGGACTCACATAAACATCTCAAATTGCTAGCAATAGCTCAACATGGTAGTTAAAGAAAATCTTTAGGTTACTGTATGGTATAATCAAGAGAATCCACTTTCCCCAGGATTGTAGGCATGAACAGAACCCAAGAGGATATCATTTGTTGCCCCCCCCAACACATTTAAATAAGTGGCACCTAAGAACATAGGCATAAAATAGTTGGTTGGCACAAAAACTTGAAATTAAATCCCCTAACAAAGCTGTGTGATTCTAAGTCAATTAACCTCTCTGAGCTGCAGTTTTCTTATCTGAAAAAAAAAATGGCACTATTGACAAAGGAAGACAGGAGGTAACAGAAGTTAACATGTTTAATACTCTATAGAGGGGAAAAGAAACTTCTAATATCCCATTGGCTCTCATAACGAGTTTCATGATTGCTATGTGCATCTCCTTTTTACAGCCAAGGAAACAGTGACTCCAAGAAGAGATCCAGCCTATTTCATGTTAATAAGTTGCAAAACTGGGAAATGAACCCAGTATGCCTGAGGCAGATGCTCACACAAAGAAAATGCATCCCTAATATTATTGGTGATTTTATTCCTATGCCTGGCCTTGAATTTCATTTGGTGCCAGTGGCCTCCAGGTTAGTACTCCAAACCTGGCTCCTGGGTAGTCTTCTCATAAACTAAGCAATTGCAGTCCAACTGGGAATAGTTCTGGGGCCTCAGTGAAAGGCAGAGGAAAGTTTTTGGAACCCAAATGCCTGGCATTGAAGCATCTAATGTATACATTGTTCAATTTATTTTGCTAAGAGTAGCCAGAGGTACCTTGACATTTGCATTGGTATACAATTGCTCTTAAAGACTGTTCATATTTTGAAAAGGTTTTGAGTAGTGTGAACTATTAACTGAGGCTGCAAAATTTCTCTGGTGAAAGGTAATCAGCCATTGTGGTGGAGCTTTGGGGCTGAAGCACAAGATCTTTTGCTTTTGTTTACTCAAAAGACATTTGCTAAATACCTGCCAGTCTGATTTGGTGGTATTCAGTCACTACAGCCCTTTTGCAAAGTTTGCAAGAGTGAGGAAGATGATATTGATTGGATTGTAATGCTTATCCAGGGCTTGCTATATGTCAAAGTGGCACACGCCATGCTGATTGTAACACAACAGTGTGGAGTGGCAACTTCATGGATGAGCAAACTGAGTCAGAGAGGCACAGGGCCATGCATAAGTTCCCACAGCATTCAAAAGGAGGATCTAGGATTTGGATGCAGGCTGTAATGACAGTGGGCTTGTCTGAATCAGTGTCACTGTCACTTAACAGCTGAGCCATGGGCCATGAGGTGAGGCGGCTTTTGCTGGCGATGGACCCATGGAAATCCACCACACTCTAGCTAATGTACACGGCTCTGACTCGCAAGTTTTCAACTTTACTGTACTGCAAAAGTGATGTACATACAGTAATATGTTGTACTTTGAATTTTGATCTTTTCCTAGGTTAATGATACATGGTATGATCCTCTCTCTTGGTGCTGGGCAGTAGCAGTGAGCCACAGCTGTCAGATGGCCACTCGATCACCTGGGAAGACATCCAGAACTCTATAGCATGCAGTGTTGCAAAGCCTGGCTGCTTGGTAAGTTAGATGTATTAAATGCGTGATGGTATTTTCAACTTCTGGGGTTACATTCTGTTAAATCCATAATAAACTGAGAAACACCAATACTATTCTTTCCATTTTTGCAAATGTTTGACATTTTCCATAATAAAAGTTATATATATATACATACATATATATATATATATATATTTTTTTTTTTTGAAGTTCAGGCTCTGGAGCTAGACGGGCCCAGCTCTTTTTTGTTTTTTTAAAAGGGCAAACATTTTTTTTTATGAGAAAGACAGTGAGAGAGAGAATCAATTTTTACTGAGTTTTTCACGTGGCTTTCTTTGCTCTGACACTTAGTTGTGTATGTGGGTGCTGGGGTTTGAACCCATGTACTTGCGCATGCTGGGCAAGTGCCCTAACCACCAAGCCACCGCTCCAGCACCCTCAGCTCTTAACTATGAGTCAGAGGATATAATACCAGCCTCATTATGAAGTTGCTGTGAAGATAAAATGAATTAATGCTGACAAAGTATTCAGAAGGGGTTGAATCATAAGGAGCCAAGGCGTGTTGGGTGTCATCAAGGTGTGTTGTGAAAGCTATGTTGGAAAGCCCTGTGATGCTCACAGTGTATTGCAAGCCTCCCAGCGCATTGCAAGCCTCCCAGCAGAGCTCTTGATGGCAGCCCAGAACCCATGTACCTGAGATTTATTTAATCTACCTGCAAATGTAAACTTTGTATCAATATGCAAATGAACCAGTCACATCATATCTATTAAAAATATACCCCTTATTACTTTAGTAATAACCATGTCTACTTAAAATCATGTATTAATATAACAAAAAAATTTAGAAATACTCCTGCCAGTCTCTTTTGCTTTAGTAAAACCACTGTATTCCAATTCTTCACATATAATTCTTGGTTCAGTCAAATGTGCTTTTTCCAAGCAGAAATAAGTCAGCTGTAGTCAGACTCATGTATTGGACCCACCATAGGCATAGCCACACATAATCTAGGGGAAACATAGACATGTGGGGGATGGGGGAAGGGAGAGGGAAGGAAGATAGGGAGAGATCTAGGGAGACAATCAACAATATACCATACTTTTTATGCAATCATTTAATTCTGGAAAATTCATAATCCTATACATATGTGTATATGATTGTGAATTGTGTATATGTATGTACACATATGGACATTTATATTTGTTCTAGGTGTGTATTATAGAAGAATCAAGATACTGGAGTGTGGGTGATATGGGGATAATGATGGTTTAGGATCAAATGCATATAATATTGTTACTTTATATGTATTCATGATTGTAAAACTCTACTTAATAAAAATACATTTAAAAAAAAAAGAAATAAGTCATTTGAGGACTGGGAATGTGACTCAATGGTAGAGCATTTGCCTAGCATACATGAGCCCCTAGATTCAAACTAGTACCACAATAAATAAATAGTTGAAAGAAATTTAAAATTAACAAGTTGAGAAAGTAACCTTCAAGTGGTGAGAAAGTCGTGCCCAAGGGGACACTATCTTTTCTGAGGGAATATGCAGTGTTGATGCTTCTGGCCTTATTTATAAACATTTATGATAATGGGGTTTGAGGGCTGGTGATTGGTTGATGAGGCAAAGTGTTGGGGGTGGAGGGGGAGAGGTGGCTGGTAACCTGAGAATTTGCTGGAAGTTTTAAGAAGAATAAAAGCAAAAGAGAGAAGGTAGGTGAAACTGTCAGTCTCTGTCAGACCTTGATACACAGTATCCAGCTCACTGAATTTTAATCTACTTTTTTATTATAAAGTAATGCATTGCTATTGTTAAGTATTTAGACAACACTGAAAATAGAAAAGAAAAACAAATCCATTAATCTCACTGCACAGAGAGCTCTGCAATTGTTTTTTGGTATCTTTGATCCAAGCATGAGTGCTCTTTCTCCAGATAGCTTCAGTGGTTCAAATGTCACCTGCTCAATGTCATGGGATGACCACCAAACACCAAAGATCTGAGTTGCCAGGTTTATCAAATAAAAATACAGGATACCCAGCTAAATTTGGATCTTAAAGAGCCCCACCTACCTGACCCCTGCTTCTAGTTGGAGCCTGTTTGAGTTCCACTGGAAGGCGCTCAGGACATGACCAGTAGGACCCCTGTTCAGGCAGCCCATGCTCAGGACCAACCAGGGAAGGTTCCCCGCCTGGAGCAGCCCTGCCTACCTGATGCTCTACAGCTTCTTGGGGCCTGTTTCCTGCCAGAAGGTGCTCAGGATATGACCAGTAGAACCCACATTTGGAGCAGCCCCTGCTCCGGACCAACCAGGGGAGGTTCCTATCCCGAGCAGCTCCTCCTACCTGATGACCCACATACCAGTTGGGGTCTGTTTGAGTCCTGATGGAAAGCACTCAGGACACAACTGGTAGGACCCCCATTTGGAGAAGCCCCTGCTCAGGACCAACCAAGGGAGATTCCCACCTGGAGCAGTCCCATCTACCTGAAACTTCATATGCCTCTCAGGACCTGTTTGAATTCCACTGGCATGCTCTCATTATATGACCAGACCCACATCTGGAGTAGCTCCTTCTCAGAACCAACTAGAAGAGTTTCCTTGGACAACCCAGGTTCAGATCTGAACCTTGAGCCTGGAACCAAAAGGTAGAGCAACATGAGGACTGAGGCAGAAACAGCATCTGAAAGAATGTGATAATCAAAGAGTTGGTGGGAGATCTGACCTTTTGACTTTCAAGGAAAAACCATCTGAAAACCTCCCTACCTTCCCCACAGGAGATCTCAATTCAGAGATCCAGAAGAAGCTCTTCAAAAATGAAGAATAAAACTGAGAGAGGTTCGCCTCAATCCCACAACTCCCCTAAAAGGGATGCTACAGATAGGGATGGAAATGAAAACCTTGAAAATATTATCAATGATCTGATTACTAAAAGGAACAATGAACTAAAAGAAGATATAATGAAAGGACTGAGAAAACTTAAGAGATGAAAAACTCTATTATCAAAGAAATAGACATTCTCAAAAAGGAAGTAATAGAGCTAAAAATCTGCAATCAATTACAGCAGAGAAATCATGGAAGAATTTAATAATAGACTAACTTTTATAGAAAACAGAACCTCAGCTCTTGAAGAAAGAATTTCTGACAATGAGGACAGACTGAGCAAGCTTGAGCACACAAATGACAAAAAAGAAAATAAAAACTCATAGAACACAAACAGAATTTTAAAAATGGAATAAAATGGGAAGAAACAATTTAAGAGTAATTGGGATACATGAAGAAATTGAAACACCAACGAATGGGATAAGGAACATTCTCAAAGAAATAGCTAAAGAAAATTTTGTCCATATAAATATAGAGTCAGATATGTTCATCCAGGAAGTTTATAGGACATCCACTAGATCTAATCAAATGAGAAGCTCACCAAGACACATCATATTCAAAATGCCCAACAGGGAAAAGAATATTGAAAGTGGCAAGGGAGAAACACCAAATCACATTCAGAGGCAAACCAATAAGAATCACATCTGATTTTTCAGTTTGAACTCTGGAGTGCGAAGATCATGGAAGACCTTTCAATGCCTGAATAAACACAATATGCAGCCAAGACTACTATACCCAGCAAAACTCAGCTTCAAACTTGAGGGGGAAATAAGAACTTTTCATGATAAGAACAAACTTGCAGCATTCGTGAACAGAAAGCCAGCATTACAAAGAATCCTCAAAGATAAACTCCAGATAGAAGAACAAGCTAACATCCCTCAAAACCCACAAACAGAGGAAATTCAATAAAGGTACATGCCATCAATGGACAACAAAGACAGCACAGAACTTACTAATAAAGCACATGAATATGAACCTCAACCACATAATTATTCTAACACTGAATGTGAATGGTCTCAAAGCACCAATCAAAGACACAGACTAGCAGATTGGATCAAAAACAAAATCCAACAATATGCTACTTACAGGAAACCCACCTTACAGCCAATGATACCCACAGATTGAGGGTGAAAGGATGGAAAAAATATACCAGGTATATGGCCCAAGTAAGCATGCTGGAGTTGCAATTCTTATATCCAACAAAGAGGATTTCAAACATAAAGTAATCAGAAGAGATAAAGAAGGCCACTACATCCTAATAAAGGAAACAATAGAACAAGAAGAAATAACCATAGTACATATATACTCTCCAAATACCAATGCCCCCAATTATGTGGAAAAATTACTTCAAGATATAAAACCATTTGTGGACCATAACATGATAGTACTGGGAGACTTTAACACTCCTCTATCACCAATAGACAGATCATCAAAGCAAAAAAACAATAAATAGATCTCCAGTATAAACAACACCATAAATAAAACAGATTTAACAGACATCTACAGAATATTCCACCCCAAATTGGCAGAGTATACCTTCTTCTCAGCAGCACATGGGTCCTTCTCCAAAATAGATCATATTCTAGTTCACAAAGAAAATCTCAGCAATTATAAAAAAGTAGATATTATTCCATGTATCCTATCAGACCATGATGCCATGGCCCTAATAACAGCAAAAATCATAGCACAAAGCATACATATATGTGGAGATTGAATAACACACTATTAAATAAAGAATAGATCCAAGAAGACATGAGAACAGTAATTAAGGAATTCTTGGAAGAGAATGAAAATGAAGACACAACATGTCAAAACCTCTGGGACAGCATGAAAGCATTCTTAAGGGGAAAATTTATTGCACTGAGTGTCCAAATTAAGAATCAGAAGAGATTCCTAGCAAATAAGCTTATGCTCCAACTCAAATCTCTACAAAAGGAACAAGAGTCTAATCTCAAATCCAGCAGAAGACAGGAAATAAATCAAAGTTGAAATCCATGAAATTGAGAACAAAAAAACAATAAAAAGAATCAACGAAACAAAGAGCTGGTTTTTTGAAAAAATAATTAAAATTGACAAGTCCCTAGCTAATCTAACTAAAAGAAGGAGAATCAAAGCAAATCAACAAAATCACCAACAAAAAGGGGGTGATCACCACTGACCCTATTGAAATCAAAGAAATTATCAGAACATATTTGGAAAAACTGTACTCCTCTAAATCAGATAATCTGGATGACATGGACAAATTTCTAGACACATACAACATCTCCAAATTGACCCAGGTTGAAATTGAAATCATTAACAGCCCAATAATAAGCACCAAAATCCATACAGCAATTGAAAGTTTTCCAAAGAAGAAAAGCCCAGGACCTGATGGATTCCCCGCAGAGTTTTACCACACCTTTAAAGAAGAGCTAACACCTGTACTTATAAAGCTATTCCAAGAAATTGAAAAAGAGGGAACTCTCCCACTTTATGAAGCTACTGTAATTCTGATACCAAAACCCAACAAAGACACATCGAAAAAAGAAAACTACAGACCAATATCCCTCATGAATATCAATGCAAAAAATCCTTAATAATGTTCTTGCAAACCATATTCAAAAGCACATCAAGAAAATAATTCATCATGATCATGTGGGCTTTATTCCAGTTATGCAAGGCTGGTTCAACATATACAAATCAATAAATGTGGTTCACCACTTAAACAGAATTAAGGACAAAAATCATATGATCATCTCAATAGATGCATAAAAAGCCTTCAATAAATCCAGCACCCATTTATTCTCAAAACTCTAGAGAAAATAGGGATCAAAGGAACTTATCTTAACCCTGAAAAGGCCATATATGCCAAACCCTCAGCTAGTATAATACTAAATGGAGAAAAGTTGAAAGGATTTCCACTGAACTCAAAAACAAGACAAGAATGCCTGCTTTCACCACTTTTATTCAAAATAGTCCTCAAGATCCTGGATGGAGCAATCAGGCAAGAGGAGGAAATCAATGGGATAAGAATAAGAAGGGAGGAAGTCAAACTATCACCCCCCTTTTTTAAGAGAAAGGGAGAGGGAGAGAAGGAGAGAGAGAGAGAGAGAGAGCAAGAGACAGAATCAACTTTATTTAGTTTTTCATGTGACTTTTGTTGCTCACTTTGTTGTGTACATGGCGCTGGGGTTGGAACCTGCATACTAAATTATCCTTTTTTGCTGATGACATAATCCTATATCTGGAAGATCCAAAAAACTCCACCAGAAAACTGCTACAGCTAATAAATAGATTTGGCAAAGTGGGAGGCTACAAGATCAACACCCATAAACCGATAACTTTTCTATACACCAACAATATTAGGGCAAAAGAAGAAATTAGGAAATCGGTCCCATTCACAATATCCTCTAAATGAGTAAAATACTTGGGAATTAATCTAACAAGAGAAGTAAAAAACCTGTAAAAGGAAAATTATTGAACACTGAAAACAGAAATTGCAGAAGACCTGAGAAGATGGAAAGATGTTCCATGCTCTTGGTTAGACACAATTTATATAATTAATTAAAATGGATATTCTGCCAAAAGAACTATACAGATTTCAATGTAATCCCTATCAACATTCCAATGTCATTCTTTGCAGATATATAAAAAGCATTTCTCAAATTCATATGGAACAACAAGAAACCCAAAATAGCCAGAACATTACTAAGCAAGAAAGATGAAACAGGTGGTTTTGCAATACCAGATCCAAAATTATACTATAGAGCTGTAGTATTAAAAACAGCATGGTATTAATATCAAAATAGGAATGAGGACCAATGGAATAGAATAGAAAACTCTGAGACAAACCCATGAATCTTTAAACATTTGATCTTTGACAAAGGGTGTCAAAATATAACATGGGGGAGAGACAGACTATTCAACAAATAGTGATGGACAAACTGGACAGCCAATCGCAGAAAATTGAAATTAGATTCTTATCTTTCAACTTGCACAAAAATCAAATCTAAATGGATCAAAGAATTAGGAATTATATCAGCTACCATATAACTGGTAGAAGAAAAATGAGGACCAACATTCCAGCATATGGGAGTTGGCAACAACTTCCTCAACAAGACTCCTAAAAGGAAAGAATTACAGTAAAAAAATCTATTATCATGTTTTAAATCTGGATAAGGTGTAATGTCATACAACCTAAGGCATTTGTAGACATATATTGGGAAGAGGGAGAGAGATTAGGGTGGGTAATTGGGGGGTATTGGGGGTAAATCTAATTTAAGAATTTATATATATACTATATTATTTTATTAGAAGCTTGTTTGATTGTTCAACAAATAAATTTCTGAGTAAAAAATCAATGAGTGGCATGTGATTAAACTAAAAAATTTCTGTACAGCCAAGGACATAATCAAAGTAGTCAGGAGACAACCTACAGAATGGGAGAGAATCATGGTCTGCGATCTCTCTGAAAGGAGACAAATATCCAAAATTTACAAAGACCTCAAAAAACTCGATAACAAAACACAAACAATCCAATCAATAAATGGGCCAGAGAGCTAAACAGAAACTTAGCAACAGAGGACATTGAGCAAGCCAATGAATAAATGAGAAAGTGTTCTAAATCACTGGTAATCAGAGAAATGCAAATCAAAACTACATTAAGATTTCACCTGACTACAGTCAGACTGGCAAAGTTGAAGAATACAAATAATAACAAATATTGGAGGGATTGTGGTGAGATAGGAACACTAGCACACTGTTGGTGGAATTGCAAACTGGTCTAGATGCTCTGGAAAGCAGTGTGAAGACTTCTCAAAAAATTAAGGTTGGATCCACCATATGGCCCAGCTCTCCCTCTTCTGGGTATTTTCCCAGAGGAGTTAGAATCAGCACATTACAGCGACACAGCAAAATCCATGTTCATAGCTGCTCAATTTACAATAACTAAATTATGGAATCAACCCAGATGACCCTCACTGGAAGAATGGATCCAAAAGCTCTGGTGTATATATATATATATATATATATATATATATATATATATATATATGTATACAATGGAGTTCTACTCAGCTGTTAGAAACAATGATGTAGCATCCATTGAAGGTAAATGGATGGCAATGGAAGAAATCATGCTGAGTGAAGTTAGCCAAACCCAGAGAGTCAAGGGCTGAATGTTTTCCCTCATTTGTGGAGGCTGGAGCTAAACCCAGGCTTGGGAGTAAGGTAGAGAAACTCATGTATTAGATCCATAGAACAAAAATGCAAATGTTAATATTTATGAGATGCAGTTGCAGGATACTTCATAAAGTATTTGAACAAGCTATGCTGCATACCTGTACAAAAACATAAATGTTTAATTCTATTTTCAAATATTTTGAAGAATAACAAGGGATGATAGGAAGAGAGGGGAAGGGGAAATGTTGGAACTGAGATAAAGCAAGGTACATTCCAAGCAGTTATAAGTGTCACTATATATACTGTAGTCATATATATATGTATATACATAAAATGTGCTTCATAGGTTTAAGATCACTGTACAGTTTATATCACTGTATTTGGACTTTTTTAGGAGCAACATAGGATCCAGAAGAAAGGCAAGGGGTTGGGGGACGGGAGGAGGGAGGTAGAGGAGTGTGCATATGGTGGGGATACTGAATAAATTGTATTGCTGCTTTGTGTGCATCTAGGAATATATCCCATCATTACGTAAAACTTTAATGCACTAAGAAAAAATAAATAAAAAAATAAGAACATTAAAAAAATGGATCTTAGATAAACAGCGATGACTCTGCCCTTTTTTGGTTTAAACATTTCTGAAATATTGTGATTATCCATTGTTTGTCTGAAATTCGGCTTTAAGTGGTCACTCCGTATTTTACCTGGCCGCTGTACCTCATGATCAATGCATCTTTATCCCTTCTCCAGCCTCTAGCACTCCCAATCTCCTATATCTGCTTCTCATTCCATGGCAGGCACAAGCCACTGTCTAACGACTAAAATAATTTATTGCTTAATAGTTACTATTTATTTTCTTCTTCCCAACAGAAAATAAATTGTGTGGGCTGGAGTGGCGGCTCAGCAGTTATGGTGCTTGCCTTGCATGCGCAAGTAGGCGAGTTCAAACCCCAGCACCACATACACAACAAAGTGTCCGAGGAACGAACATCACATGAAAAACTAAATGAAAATTGCTTTTCTCTCTTTCTCTTTCTCTCTCTCTTTCTCTCTCTCTCTGTCCCCTCTTTCTTTAAAAAAAAAAAAAAGAATAGAAAAGAAATTGTGTAAGGGCATGGGGATCTTCAGCCTTACTCAGTTACGTATTTTCAGTATCTATTAAGGGTATCTCTTATGGTTGCGATGAAAGGTGGTGTTCCCCAAAAGCTTGTGTGAGACAGTCCAGGAAGGCTGAGGTGAAATGATTGGGTTATGAGAGCCTTAACTCAATGAGTGAGTTAATCCCCTGACGGGATTAACTGCTAGCTGTAGGCTGGTAGAGGGGTGATTGGTGAGGTGATCATTGAGGGCAAGCTGGGTATACATTTTATATCTGGTGTCGAATTTCTGGGAGCCATGATGTTGAGATAGAAAAGGTTAAGCAGTCAACGTAATTAGAATGCTGGAGTCAATCAAGGGAAAACCAGTTTTTTTTTTTCCTTTAAGATCAGTTTGAGGGGCTGGAGCGGTGGCAGCTCAAGTACACCGGTTCAAACCCCAGTACCCACATACACAACAAAGTGTCAGAGCAACTGAAAGCCATGTGAAAAACTCAATAAAAATTGATTCTCTTTCTTTCCCTCTCTCTGTCCTTCTCTTTAAAAAAGAAAATAATAAAATAAAATAAAAAAGACTGAATTGACATCCCCCAATGCTATTGAGAAGGGTCTGGCAAGGTGGTTTCGAATGCAAACACTTCCTTCTGCTATGCAAGCTGCCACATTCTTTCTTTTGATGTCTGAGGTGCAAACACAAGGCTGGACCCAACCAGAATTTCTCACCTCCTAGGTTTGGGGGAAGGGATAGGATGATCAACTGAAGGGTAAACTTCCTATAAAAAGGGCTAACCTAGCTGCCCCTTTGGTTCTGTCCCCTTCTCCCACTCTGGAGGAAGTCTGCGCTTTTCCCTATGGTACCTTCTATAAAATAAAGTCTGTCTACTATGTTTGCCTCCGTGTCCCTTGGTTTCATTCTTCTACTCAGAGAGGACGGAACCCGACATCTACAAAATTGGCATCAATATTCAACCTCACCTGGGAGAAATGGAGCCAGCCTTCTATGAACCTCCGAAACTGTGAGCCCCAAATAAAATTTTCTTCTTAAAATTGTTCTTGTCAGGTCCTTATGTCACAGCAATGAAAAATCTGACTAAAACAGTATTTGTCTGTCTGTCTGTCTCTCTCTCTCACACACACACACACACGCACACACATGCATGCACATGAACTTTAAAATCATACTATGTGTTGATTTTTGTATTTTTTTTCTTAAAAACTATTCCAAGGTGGCTGGAGCAGTGGCTCAGAGGTTACAGTGCCTGCCTAGCATGTGCAAGTCTGCGAGTTTGAACCCCAGATCCATGTACACAGCAAAGTCTCAGAGTAACGAAAGCCATATGAAAAAATAAATAAAAATATTGATTCTCACTTTCTCTCTCTCTCTCTCTGTCTCTCTCTCTCACTGTCCCTTTCTAAAAAAAAATAAATAAAATAAAAGTATTCCAAGGACATTTCAGGATAGTTTGTTTTCTTTCAAACATAGAATTTTTGTGGCCATTTTGTATTCTATTTCAAAGTTACTCCATTAATTTATCCAGTCCCCTACCAGAGAACATATGGTAGTTTCAATATTTTCTCAAGTATAATTAATGCCCCAATGGACACTTTGGCAGAGTTCAGGAGGATATGATTCTACCCACTCTGAAGCAAGAGGGATTGAGATGTAGTTCTGGCTCTGCCCTCTCAAGGGTTCTGTGACCTTGAGAAGTTGTGGCCTTTTCTGGCCTCACCTCCTCTATTTGTAAAACTTGTGTTATGGCATGGAGTGACTCTTGGTTCCTCTGCCTACCTCAACCACTCTCCCTCTGGCTCTCCTCTCTTCCCTCCCCACCTTAGTAATTGCTTCCATTAACCCAACCAAGCCAAACCCAGCCATTTCAAGCTGCCACAGATTCATTCTTCTCAGGTCTATAATTCCCTTCTTTCCCCAAAGCACACCCACAAATTAAGCCCTGCTGCTTTTTGGACACCATGAGAGAAAGCAGTCCTTGAAGCATTTCTGAGATTCTGGTCTGCTCGCCCCCAGCCCCCGCCTTGGAGTGTCCACATCTCCCCATCAGTGTGCAGGCATGAGCCTCCAAGCCTCACAGTGGCCTCACTGCCTGTCTTCATTCTCTTAGCTTATGTTTCTGAGGAAAAGCAACCTCCAACCTTCCCTGAATCCCTGCTGGGGTGGATTGACCCAGAGCCTTTCAGCCCGCTCCACTTAGACACAGAGAGTGAGACAGGAGAGCGGTGGGGGGAGTTAGGCAGTCAGCGTAGACAGAATGATGGGGTCCCTAAGGAGGAAATTGGCCCCACAGTCATTTTTTCTAAGAGGGTAAAGAGCATCTGCTAACACAGGCAGCTCCTCAGCTGATAAATATGCTCCTAGGCTCAGGACAATACTAGATCAGACCAGAGCTTCTGAGCCCTGCTCCCAGGCATGGGGAGGAAGACAATGATTAACCAAAGGGGGAGAATCTTGAGAAATTATGAGAAAGTTGAGCGGACCCCTTCTTAGAGTTCTCAGCTCTGAGAATCCCTTCTCCTGGAGAAGTCTTTTCCTTCTATCCTTTCTCAAATAAACTGTTTCAGTTTCATTCTTGGACTCTAAGAGGACACGAACTCAACATCCACAAATCCGGCATCAAGAGGAAACTGGATATGAAGAGAGAGAGAGAGACAGAAAGGGGGAGGGGGGAAGAAGGGGGAGAGAGGGAAGGGGAAGGAAGAAAGGAAGAAAAAATGAAGGAAAAGAAAAGAGAAAGAAAAAAGAAGGAAAACCTCAAACACTTGCCTGCCAGTTTTTGGACAGAAAACAGATGAGCCTCCTTTCTGTCCTTGAACCTGGAATTAAATAGGCCTTTCTTCTTTTTTTTAAATTAATGCATCTTAATTATACAGACTAATGGGCTTCATTTTGGTGTATTTGTGCATGTGAATAACATACTCCATTACGCTGCCTCATCTTTCACTTGTTTTTCTCATTATCTCCTTCTTCTCTAATAATCTCTAGTAGGATGTTTATTTTTGTCCTTTAAAAGCAGGTGGGTTGCCAGGTATAGCGGCTTCTGTAATCCCAGCTACCCAGGAGGCAGAGGCAGGAGGATTGCAAAGCTTAAGGCCAGTCTGAGCAATAAGGGAAGATCCTGAATCAAACTCAAATTAAAAAGGGCTGGGGATATGGCAGATTGCATGCCTACTATGCTTGAGACCTTGGGATCAAGCTCCAGTAAAGTTCAGGGGGAAAAAAAAGTTAAATGGTAGGGACCAGTGAATGCTAATTGATATCTGAGAGAGTCAAAGAATTATAAAGAGCTCTTTTTAAGAAGACAATAACTACCATTACAATAAAAAGAAAACGAAAACAAAGCCAAAAGGTAGCAATCACATTACAATAGGAACCACGGACCCCTGATGGGAGTTTACCCAGCTCTCTAACTCTGACTAGAATCCTGAAGATAAATACAATATTATCATTCTCATTTTATAGGTGAGTAAACGGAAATTCAGAGAGAGCAGATAATTTGCCCTAGGTCTCAGTTAATCAGAGGAGGAAATTAGAGTCAGGTCTGACTGATAGCTAAACCTCTAGTCTGCAGCAGTTTCTAAGATCCAAAAGCAATTGGTTTGGCAAGTGTTCCTGTCCTGTGACGTATTTATTGCAAAGACATTTGACCTTCCTGTGTGGGAGTC
Source organism: Aplodontia rufa (assembly GCA_004027875.1). Taxonomy (NCBI): domain Eukaryota; kingdom Metazoa; phylum Chordata; class Mammalia; order Rodentia; family Aplodontiidae; genus Aplodontia; species Aplodontia rufa. The sequence continues at coordinate 20,062 of PVKS010002061.1, read as the reverse complement.
AGAGGGAGTGTTTGGTCACGGTTTTCTGACATGGAACACATTCTGAAAGCAAACTTTCAGTACATTCGTTTGTACTTAGTAAGCACCCAAGATCAAGTCTTAGCTAGGGGATCCTGGAGCTTTGAGTCCCTATCTTAGGATGGGAGTAAAAATCCAGCAAATGACAGGCACAGAGGGAGGAAAATTAGATTTAGATGCTAGAAGGCTTTGTATGGCATCTGCTGGTATCCTATGAAGATCTTAGTGATTTGGGCATAGTTTCCAAAGATTCAGATTTTCATGTATTAAGCAGGACAGCAAATGAAGACTGTATTGATTTTCTGCTCAGATCAATAAATAAGATAAATTGACTAGAAGAGCTAAATACTGATCAGGGTGAACCAAACATCAACATTTACTAAGAGCAAAGGGAGGAGAAACATATATCAGAAAAATTGAGATGCCAATAGAGCATGGAGCAGCAGCTTGGTTTTTAGCAAAAATCTATGTTTAAGGATTAATATTTTCATCAGATCTTTACCCCCTCCAAAACAAGAGTTGAATTAAGTTATTATATACAACAAAACTTCATTTAGTCAGACTCGTTCCTGAGATCAAGTGAATAAAAACAAACAAACAAACAAACAGAATGTCATTGAATTAAAATGCACGGACATGCTATTGCATAAAGTGTGGTTCATTGGAAGTGAGGAGAGTTGTGTCACCGCGTCCTTGTTAAGGGCAGGATGCTCATTGTGCATCCTCTGTGCTTAACACAGAACCTGGGATACAGGCAGAGTCTTAGATTGAGTTCTAAGAAGGGCAGATCTGGAGTCATGGATCTGGGTACCTGTAGTCAAGCAGAAGGTGATCCCAGCAAGCAGTTGAGGGACTGAGAGATGAGCAAGGGAGGGAGGAAGGAAGAGAAGACAACAAGGATGTGCTCCTGAATGTACAACCAGGGCAACAGAGACTCCATCTGGTTATGGTGTATCTGAGAGGCTGAGTAGGCGCATTCCCTGACTGTCCCACCAAAGGGCAAGGAACCGGAGGCACTTTTCCACTGACTCTTTGTCCATCATTTTGTAAGGGTTGTACATAAGGACATTGCCCACTTTGCCACTGAGGCAGAGAAAGCTAGGCAGTCAGTGTAGACAGAATGATGTGGGTCGATAAGGAGAAAATTAACTGATGGTCATTTTTTCTGAGAGGGCAAAGAGCATTCACTGCCCTAAGTAAGCAGAGGTGCATATCAGCTTCACATCCCCCTTTGCAAACAGTGGAGATCCAGACAGTGACTCCCCTCTGCTAATAAATATGCTTGTGGCCCAGGATCAAAGACTCAGTCAGACCAGAGTTTTGCACTCAGGCTCCTAGGCATGGGGGAGGGAAGGCAACGATTAACCAAAGGGAGAGGATCTTGAGAGACTATAAGAAAGATGAGCCGGACCCCCTCTTTGAGTTCTGGGCTCCAAGACTCCCTTCTCCTGGAGAAGACTTTTTCTTTCTATCCTTTCTTAAATAACTCTGTTTGCTCTGCTTCTCTCAGTGTCCCTCGATTTCATTCTTTGACTCTGAGAGGACAGTAACCCAACATCCTCAAAACCGACATCACCACTATTTCAGAAATAAACAACCCTAGGGAGAGATCAGATTTGGGTGCAGCCTACTGAAAGTGAAAATGACCACTGTCAAAAGCCACATGTAGAAGAGAGGGACAGCTGGCAAGCAGCAATAATAGTCAACAGATTAGCAAGATTGAGCTCTGGGGTCAAGTCACAGTGCCTCTCTGGGCACTGGCAGCTAACTTTAAAAAGTGAGCTTTGAATCTTCACATTCCTCCTAAGACTGAGTGAAAGTAACTCTGAAAACCAGATGATCCCACACAGAACAGAGCATTAGAGGACCTTCAGGAAACTGCTTCTCACAGAGATGAAAAGGGTCTAGAATGAGCAATCCACTTGTTAGCTTTTCAGGGTGAGCTTTGTAAGCACTTGAACATGCACATAAAGATGAGTCTGTGCAAGGTGAGCAGTGAGGCATTGTTTATAGAAGCAAGAACTGCAAACAACTTAAATATCCTTCAATTAAGGCATAGCAGAACAAAATGTGGGTATTCATAGCCTGGGATGTTCTCCTGCAGTTAAAAGGAATGAGCTGAATCTCTATGTATCAACATGGGTAGAGCTCAAAAAAAAAAAATTGCTGAGAGGAAAGGAAAAATCATGATGCAGAATGTTATATATATATAGCATGACACCATTTAAGAAAACCCGCACACATTAGAGCTTTCCTGCAAGAAGGTTCCATATATGGAAAAGTATTTTTAAGGGACTGAAGTGACAACAAAAACTCATTTATAGTTCTTTTGGAAAGACCAGGAAAGATAAAAACCATATATACATGAGTAGCTATTTTGGGGTGGGGAGAGCAGGCAAAAAGCACAGGAGCAGCAATGATGAATGTAGGTGGAGTAGTCAGAGTGATTTTAGCTTTAGTGATACTGTTCTAATTTATAAAAGTGGGACTGATTCATCCATTTTAAGTAAACTAAAAAAAAAGGAAAAAAATGTCTAGTACGCTGCCTAGCATCAGGGGGGAGGTGGGATAAGATGTGAAGAATTTGGGAAATAAAGTCAGAAAAGTCCAGTGATCCTAGCAAACGAATTCTATGTCAGCCTCTGTCTCCACCTCCAGTTGCAAAATGGTCATGAGTCACCAGCTTGAAAAAGGTGCGTGCCAACAGACTGACCTCAAGTGTCTTCTATTTGGGGCGTAAGTTTGCATCTGCTGACTTCCCTGCTATACTGGCTGTGTTTCCTTTACTTCAAGTTTAAAAACATCTTTCCTTTTAAAGAGTTGAAAGTTGAGAATCCTGCCTAATCCTCCTGGGAATCAGGAATCTCAGTATTCATAAGGTTTTATATATTTTCTTAAGTCCCATGGTACTAGTCATCCTTGAATTGAAGCAGTGGTCCATCTGGACATGAGGACACCCTGTTGCCTGGTATGGTGGGCATCAGGAAGTATTTGGGAGGAGCTGTTCCACCATGGCAACACAGAGGAGTGGTATCAAAGTCAAGGCAGCATGTGCTCCATTAAGATTGGTGGGGTACAGACCCTTGTCTTCTGATATCCCTGGTCTAGGTAGACAATGTTCTTTCCCCATGGTCACATGTCCACATCCTATTTTTTTTACGTCATTATCTCCACATAGACCTTGTAGATAATCCCACCCTGCAGTCCCCTCCCATAAAAATGATAATGATGGTGTTTGCAATAGCCACCATTTGTAGAGAGCAACATCAGGTACTAAGTACCACACCAGATCCTCATCTAGTCCTTACAACAACCCTGAGAACTAATCATCCCAATTTATGGAAGAAGAAACCAAGGATCAGAGTGTATAGAAGTAAGTGAACCTGGAAGGAGTAATTATCTTCCAGGAGGTCTGTTTTTGATGCCCACCTGCCCTTACCACAATTGTAGCTTTCTACAATCTCTGCTTTCTATGGTCCACAATTTGTAGAGAGAAATCATTTTCAAGGATTTTTCCTGTTGGAAACTATATTCCTAGAACTCAACGCTCAGATACAGAAATTTCTGAAATTCAAGTACAAGCAGAGAGGAAAACTAGAAATGATCTGAATAATATGTATGACCCATTCTTCAAGGCAGCAGACCAGATGCAGGCCAAGCAAGAAGGAATGACATCGGCTAATCTTTCAGGAGGGACAAGGAGGACTTTAATGAGCCCCTGGCCTGCACCCCATACCCTGTCTCAGCCCCCTTCTCTGCTTTCTTCCCTTTCTCCTCCCACCTCCCTCCCTACCTCTTCTGGGTTTTTGGGCTCAACAGGAAATAAGTAGGAGTGCACAACAAATTGAGTGCTGGGCAACCAGCAGCCTGGATCTTTCTGTACGGCTTTTGTTGATGTCATTATGAGTTGTTTTTCTCTTTTAGTCTTCTTCTTTTATTTTCCCCTTTCCCCTTCTCTTTGTTTTCTTTTCTTTTGTCATAAGTTTAGTACAGGCTCACCAAGGAGTAAAATAATTTATCACAACAAATAAGTTCTTTTCTTTTTTTGTATTTACTGTACTTCGTGAAAACAAAAGTAGAAATATGAAGGGATTTATCTAAAATCACTCATAGAAGTGGTGGCATGGCTGTATTTTTATCCAAATTCTGACTCTAAAACCTGGTTCTGAATATAAAGCAGCAGTATGCTTAGGACGATCTTAACTTCAACTTACAGAATCAATCACATGTATGTATATCCAACACACTAAGGGCAGGGCTCAACTTGGACTCATCTCTGCGTCTTCTAGCATGCTTAGACTCACGACATGCATAGCATAAGCACTCCGTAAGTGGTCACGGAACAGATGGACCAGCTGGAACTCAGTGCACTGACCCTTAAGCCTTTTCATACCACATCTCATTGCAGACAGCGATAAGGATGGGGGAGCTCTGGTGCAGGCAAAGGGCATCATTTGCAGGCAGAAAGACCTTGCAGGCAAAGGCAAGGTGTGCAAAAAGCCAAGAAGGCCAGAGCAGCCCTGGAACCGGCAGGAATTGGAGGTTCCTAAGCTATATGCGTAACTGAAACGTGGCTTCTTTGACTGTCTTTCTTGGGGAGAAGGTCACTGAAATAAGATCACCTTTGCCCTGATCACTCTGAAGCCGTATGCTAGAGAAAAAAGTTTCTGGGGTCAAAGATGTTTGAGAAACGCTGTGTTAATCAAAATGAAGCAAGTTCTTTACTTCAAGAAATTTCTATGCAAGTTAATATCAAAAATATGTAAAAATGGAAAATAAAAGTTTAATTTCCAGCTTATACAAACGTAGAAACCGTAGCCCCAAAGCAGCTCCCAGGACTATTGTTCCACAGATAGCCGGCAGGATACACTCTCTGGCTGCCTAAGGTACAACTAAGAGAAAAATAAAGAGCTCAGTAAAATTATTTTAAAGAATAATTAAGAACCATTTATCATGGCAGAAAGCCCAGCCTTCTTTTCTCTATGACGACTAGACAATCTCACAGGATAGAGGGTGGGATCACTTGGAATCATGCCTAACACCTATCTCTCTATCTTTAAATCCAAAGGAGGTCTGAATTTCAAAATGCTTCCTGAATCTAACCCTTCCTGCCCACCTCCACTGCCACCACCCTGGTGCAAGCCATATCATCCTTCTACCCACCCAGCCTCCTTGTAGTCCACCTGCTCCCTACAGCCATGTGATGGTTAATTTTACCTAATTTATTAAAGTGCCAAATTGATTGCACTAAGGGATGCATGGATAGCTAGTTAAAACATTACTTCTGGGTGTATCTGTGAAGGTGTTTCCAGAAGGGAATAACATTTGGATTGCATAGAATTCACCCTCACCATGTAGGTGTGTGCCATTTAGTCTACTGAGGGCCTTAACAGAGTGACAGGATGGAGGGATGAATTTGCTCCCTGAACTGTGGTCCATCTTCTGCCCTAGGGCATTGGTGCTCCTAATTCTCATACCTTTGCACTTGGACTAGGACTCACACTACGGATTCCTCTAGCTCTCAGGCCTTGCAGTGATATGCTGCTGGCTTCCCAAACTTGCAGAAGTCTCACCCTCCATAGTCATGTGACTAAACCTGAATGATAAACATCCCTCCCTCCTCTCTCTCGCTCTCTCTTTCTCTCTCTCTGCCCTATTGATTCTGATTCTCTGGAGAATCCTTATTAAGTCTGTTCCCTTTGAAACTTCAGATAGAAAATGTTCCTCTTCTGCTTAGAGCCTCCCACTGGTCTCCCATTTCTTCCAGAATCCATGTTAAATCTCTTCCCAGGTATTTTAAGAGCCCTGCAGGATTTGGTCACTTAATTATCTTTTGGACCACATCTCCTACTCCTCCTGTCCCTATGTCCTTCTCCAGAATACCAGGCATTTTCTGCCTTAGGGACTTTAAACTTCTTCATTTTTCTCCTTGAAATGACCTCTTCCAGATATCCGCCTTTCCTGGCTCATTTTCTCCTCCTCCACCCTCCTGGATGCTGGGTCCAGTTCTTCCTTCTTCTGCACATAGGATACAGTCTCTCTTTGAGTCTAGGGTCCTGGTGAGAAGGGTTAAATGAGATGGCACAGGGAAGGAGCTCACCCAGGGTTCATGTGACAGTCATGAGACTGTAGATGGACATCCTTGCTCTACTCTCAGAGGCCTTGGCTCAAAGGAAGAAGTCTGCTTAGGCCTCTGTACCCAGACCACCAGGCAAGCACGCTGGAGTACGAGCCCACAGGGGACTGGCCAAGGCTATGTGAGACTCCTGTGTCCTTGGACACACACTCTCTAAGGCCCTCTCACAGTTTCTTCTTGGTGTGCCAGCAGTCTGGGTACAACCATGAGGAGGCAACAGAACTGCAGGAACCCATTAGTTTGGTGGGGCTGATCCTGCTCAAGAGGCTGCACTTTGCTGGGGTTCAGACCTCGTCTGGGAGTCAGACTGCCCTCCTACCTTGGCTAGGTCTCTTACTAGCTATGGGACCTCAGACAACCTACTTAAGCCATCTGGACCTTAGTTTCCCATCTGTAAAATGGGAAAAATAAATGACCCATCTCTTTAAGTGATAATCTCAAAGTTTAAATGAGTTAAGTGTAAACCATTGCAAACAGCCTTTGGCATAGTTTAAGTGCTGTGGAAGTGTCAGTTATTATTAATCTTGTGTATGATTGCTGGTTTTGTTTTCCATAGCACAAAGCTCTGGGCCACTTCTGTTTCAAAAGACAGACGGAATCACAAAGATAAACTCCAGATTAGGGCTGCATGAGGGTCATCTCTCTGTCCTCCTGTGATTGCTCCACTTCATTTGGTGATAAGTCAAAGGTCTGTGCAGCTCTTGTGACAGCAAAGTCCAGGCCAAGTATCCCTTGACATTTACACCCCCCAACTCTCCTCCTATCCTCTGAAGGCCCTTTAATGGTTCTATGTTTTGCAAAGAAGAAGAGGAGGACCCATCTTCTGAAACGCTTTTCAAACCCTGCCTTGAGGTTCTCTTGCCACCTCCTTCTTCTTTAGTGTCTTGGCTATTTCAGGAAATAGAAAAGACCTCCTGGGTAGCTAATCTTGGCCTTCACTTCTAGGGGAGGGGGTGTGGTGGCAGATTTTCCTGTACAGAAGAGCGTGTGTTCCTGTTGAATGTCCTAGCGGAAATAAATGTACAACCTATTGTAAGCTGCGAGGAGCCACCAGCAGGAGCCGGTGTGATACAAAAGGGGCATTTGTAACGGCACAAAACACTTAGCACTTCACCAAGACATGCATAGGATATAAAAAGAGACGAAGAGCCTGAAGAAGAATCTGCCAGGAAAGCAACGTGCCCTGAATGCAGGACGGACAATCACTGCATCCCAACACACAGTCTTTATTCTCTCAAAGGTGCCCCTAGATTCTCTCTGGAGCACAGAAGTGAGCGAGCATCTGAATGCAGGTAAAAAGGCCAGGTGGGTCTGTCTTCAGATCCTCCCACTCGGGCACTTACTTCTTTCTTCCTAAGCACACAGCCCACCCCGAACATTCAAGGTGCCCAGGGCAAGAGAACAAATAGAAACCTACCTATAATAAGCACAGCTATGTATTCAAGCAATGAGACAGAAAACACACATTTTATCCTTCTAATAAACAAACAGGCCTTCATAACAGCCTGCAAAAGTAAGGCTTAAATTAGCTTTCTTGGATCTCCTTGGAAGGGTGGAGGTTTGGAGACTACCCCTAGTGAGACAGTTTTAGAAGAGATAGTGAAATGGCTAAGGTAGTCAGGACAAAGGGCCCCAGGTAAGAGCTAGCAGGTAGACAGTTGATTGACAGGGCTTGCTCAGGGCCTTCATATGCAAATGACCATGACGCTCACCAGTGGGAGCAACTCCTTTGTCCCTGAGGTGGGAAAACTAAGAAGTGAGGGTGGACAAAGATGGGAATTTGGAAAGAATTGCTACCTGTCTTGGATAGATTTTAACCAATAACTTTGGTGCTTAATTTCAATGCCTGTTTTGCACAGGTTTCAACCAATGATGTGGATGCACTTCACAACGCCTGCTTTGTATGAATATTAATTATGCTCAAACCCCAAATCAATATAACCCCTGGCCTAATCTCCATTAGACAGTGTCCTGCTTCCAGGTACCCGCCCGCCTTGAGTAGTCTCTGCTCTCCTTCCTTAAATAAATCCTACTCCTTTTACTCCTTCCGAGGTTGTCCCTGGATTTTATTCTTCAAATACGTGAGACAAGAACCCAGAAGATTGGCACAAAATTCCCAGGGTGAATTTCCACCACACCAAGAGCTGCAACACCCAGCTTTTACTATTTTGACCTCATAAACCTGCAGCCAGCCCAATTCCCAGTTTTAACTGGGAATGGCTGCAAACACTAGAAGCAGGCTATTTTGGCTGCTGGAATCTGTAGTGGCCCAGACTCCATTTGCCAGCGGGAGCAAAGAATCCGGCCTCATCTCGAAAACCTCACATCACAGTACTTACCATGTCCATGGCACCCAGATAAAAGAGACTCTTCTGTTGTTGTTGTTATTATTATTATTAAGAGCACAGGACTAAGTGACCCCCCTTCGTTCTTTGACTGTAAGAGTTTAGGAATGGGTGCATCCAAGTGAGGAGCAAGTGGGAAAAGTTTTCCACCCTGAGTCCAAGCCTGTCTCTCTGTGGCTTTCTTTTGCCATTTCGTCTTTCCATTCCTGCCCCTCAGGGTCATGCAGAAGCAGCAAGTCCCTGCTTTCCAGTGACCAACCAGGCTTCAGATTTCTGTCAATGGCCAGGAAGAGGCCTCCTGCGTGCCAGGATTTGTGCTGGAACTAGAGAGAATCAGGGAAGGCTGCAGGGGCCCTGCCCCCCAGGAGTTCAGGGAGAATGGGAACAAGAACACCAGGCCCCTGTGGCTTCTGAAGAAAAGGCATGATAAGAGTGAAAAATATTATATGATGTGCAAAACTGACACATCTGGGGAGCAAATCCTGGAATATCAGCCCAGAAAGGGACCAGAGGAACATTTTGATCAATGTTAGGGAAACATTTTTTTTAAAAGACAGAATAACCTTTAATCAAATTATTTTATGTGGATCTGGACAAAAGAAACTGCAGCAAGTAGAACAACTGTGGGCTGAAGGGGCTGGGGAAAGGGTAGAGAGACTACTGCCCCCAGGCTCTCCCCACCAGCACCTCCCATCCCCATGGAATAACAGGTAGGTATCTGGGCCACCAGATTGTTAATACTTGCTCTGGTCCAACCTCTTCATGCACAGGAAGGGTGGTTTGCTTATTTGTCCCTTGCCCTGTGGAACAACAGTCTCCAGGAGACATAGCTAGGACCTTGTTCCTTTCTGTGCTCTGGAATCTGGCACATGTGACCACTAGGAAGTAGAAATGGGTTGAAAGAGAGATCCCACCCAGAATTGGAATGTGAAGGGGCTTATGTGAGGTCATCAGTCCATTAATGGGATGCTTGAAATACTTTTCAGGAAAAGCAAGGAAAAATATGGGTAAGAAGTGGCAGGAAATACAGAAGCCAGATAGAAAGGGAAAGGCAGAAAAAAGAATGGGTACCTTATTAAGAGACTATTCTATTACTGTTGTTGTTATATAATAAATATAATAAATATCTATTATCTTTTAAAATTTATTTTAGCATTTTCTACTGTTTTCTACTTATCATTTGCCCAGAGATCTCTTGCTGACTTATAAGAACAATTGCTAGTGTTTATTGAGCAATTGCTATGTAGCCTATACTAAGAACACTGCATGCTTTTCCTCATCTAAGTCTCAGAACACCTCCTTCAGCTAGGGCCATGATTCCCCTTATATAGAAAGGAACATTGAAACCAGAAAGGTCATGGGACTTGGTCAAGCTCACTGAACTATTTATTAAGTGGTAGACGTGGATTAGAACCTCCCCACACTATCCATTTGCTGAATGTATGAGCAGAGGGGTGATGGATTCAGCAATGGGGAGGACCAGTTAGTTCCCTTTTCCTTTGGCCTGTGGCCTCAGAGCTGTGTGATGCATTTGCTATGGTTTGAATGTGCTTGACCACTCCAAATTTAATTCCTATTATGAAACATTAAGAGGTGGGACTAGGTGGGACCTTTAACAGGTGATTAAGGCTTCACCTTAAGGAATGGATTAATTAATTTATATGATTAATGGAGCAATGGATTTCTGATTATCTCAAAAGTGGGTCTGCTAAAAAAGCCACTTTGGCTAGGGCTCTTGCATTTCTTGCCTTAAACCACGTGATTCCCTGTGCTTCCTCAAAACTCAGCCCTTCAACCTTGCAACAGAAATGTGAGGCCAGATGAACCTCTTTTCTTTGTAGTTCACCCAGTCTATGGAATTTATTATGCCATTAGCAACAGAAAATGGACTAAAATAGCATTTCTCTTGCTGCAGCCTAAAAGCCTAGGTCATAAGATCACAGGTGCCCCAGGCTCTCCTTGGGGGTCTGGGTACCTCAGTCTTCAGTCCAGGTCCCTCTTGTGTACCAGAGAGAGACATGCAGTTATTCAGGAAAGTCTCTGAGGCAAGCTCCAGGAAATGACACCTTGCCCATATACCAAAGCATGAAAGTCCCCGACCTTGGTTTCAGAGTGTGCTGCACCTCTGGCTGGGAAATCAGGCCTGCCTGTGGGCTCTCCCATTGGTGTTCAGCATGGTAAATGGGGGTCATATTTCACCCTAGCAGTGGCTGCATTTCAGGAGCGGAGTGTGATTAAGAAAGACAAATGGCGGATAATATCCATTACCAACACCTGTACCGTGCACGGGGATCTATTTGGCAGAAAGGTACTATGTAAGAGCAAGATCATTACCATTTGAACTGAAAAACAAAACGTGGTAGAAGTGGTGAAGAATGGGAGAGGTGGGAGGCATAAGTTGGGTGAAACAGGAACACAGAATCATCACTGCAGGGAAATTCTGAGTCACAGGAGGTTGGTCCTAGGATGAGACAACAGTAGACGTTAGAGCTGAACAGGTCAGGGCCAGGGAACTGGCTCTGCCACTTACTTGCTCAGCAAACTCAGATAAGTTCCAGTTTTTCTTAGAGTCAGCCTTTTGCTCCTCTGTAAAATGTAGGAAGAAGACCTACTTTACAGACCTACATAAAATAATGATTCATAAACTCTTAGCACAGCACCTGCCATAGAACTAACTTTTGGTTCATGGTTTCAGAGGTTCAGTCCATGGTGGGCTGACTACATAGCTCTGGGCCCAAGGTAAGGCAAAAGAACATGGTAGAGGGAGGCACCTCAGGAAATGGCACCAGGAGGCAGAGAGAGAGAGCTCCACCCACCAGAGGTGAAACACAAACTCCAAAAATACACCCCAAGGGACCTACCTCTGCCAGCCCCACCTACCTGCCTGTAGTTACCATCCAGCTAATCCATATCAGTGGGTTAAAGCTCTTCTATTCTAATCATTTCACCTCTGAATGTTCTTGCATTGCCTCACACATGAGATTTTGGGGGGACACTTCACATCTAAACCATAACAGAGGCTATCCCCTCTATCCTCTTCCTCACCACCAAAAATATCATCAGACCATCTTTGGCCTGGATAAAGGTTATGGTTTTATCTTTTTCCCTTGGTTGTTTACTTTCCCTAAAGATTTTCACAGAGCAAGAGGACAACCATGTCTTATGTGGACCCAGAGGGAAGCAGAGACCATCAGGAGGAAGCGACAGACAGGAGGTGGGCTAAAAGCAGGGTGAGGATCAGCATGCATCTGACATACTTACTCTTCATTGTTCAGAGCCCCTGTGTATTGTTTGAGCGGCTGGATAACAGACTGAATACAACATAAACAGCTAGTGATAGCAGCATCTAGTGTAACAATGTATGCAGCTATACTATGTGAATTGTATATTACAATATGACGTGACATGTAGGAAGTGGATTCAAGAGACCGGGGTGCAGAGATGGGCAAAGTACTTAAACATCTGAGAGAGGGGCATCTCCATAGCGAAATATCCAACACAAGGCCTTGGGGCAGAATTGAACTTGGAGCAGAGAAGACAATATGCAGGTCAGGGATGGGAGGGGAGCAAGGTGTGGCAGGAAATGGGAGAAGAAGCCCAGGACAGATCAAAAGAGGTCTTTTGGGTGTTGGGAGGACACTGGATTCATTTCTAGTGTGCTGGAAAAGCCAAGAGAAGGAGCATTTGGGCGGGAGGTGACACGATCTGATTTTTCTTTTAAAATGATAATTCCAGCTATTGTGCTCAACTGCACAGTGGTCCATGGCAGGGATGGGGAAGAGGAGTAGAAACAGTCAGAGGCCATCACCATCTTCCAGGTGGGAATGATGATGACTTGGGCTTGGAGATCAGCGGTGGAGATCGAGACATTTAATAACAATAGGTTTGTTTTTCAAGGTGGAGAAGAGAGGATTTGCTGATGGTTTGAATGCAGATGTGAGAGAGAGTTGGTTTAAAGATGTTTTGGCCTGAGCAATAGGAAATATGTTGGTGCCATTTGCGGCATGGGACCGATTGTGGGAGGAAGAGGTGGAGGGATGGGTCCCATCTCAGACATGGTACATTTGAGATGCCCATTACCCATCTAAACGGAGGCTTTCTGAGGTTGGGGCTGGATCTATTGGCATTTAAAACTGTGATGTTGAATGAAATATCTGCGGGAGAGCAAGGTCTGAGATCTGATGCCTTCTAACACTTAGGGGTTGGGAAGCAGGGGGCATCCAGCCCAGGAAGGTAAGCAGGGGATACCTGTGAACAGGATGTAAAATAGGAGGGAATGTTGTCTTTAAAGGCAAATGAAGAATGAATGTATTTCTAGCGGGAAAGAGTGACCAGCTATGTTGTAGAAGATAAAGAGTCCCACAAAATTGCGATCCTAGTGGCTAAGAGTACTCCATGCTAGGGTGCTTTCCCTGCTTCATCCTCACACAAGACAGTTTAAGTCACTTGTCCTTTCACATGGGTGGTAAAAATTGCATGACCTAAATTGAGAAACATTCTACAAAGTACCTGCCCAGTTTTCTTCTTGACGCTCAAGGTCATAATTACGGACTAAGGACTTACAAACTGTCTCAGATCAGGAAGGACTCAGGAAATGTGATTGCCAAATTCAAATATAGAATCTTAAATTGGATTCTGGAACTCAAAGAAGGCTATAGTGGAAAGTTGGTGCCATGAGGAAAGGTCTGGAGTTCAGTCAAGAGGAACATGGGCTTGTTAGTTTTGACAAACGTAGTCCTGGGAAGGTAGATGTTAGCAGTAGAAGAAAATGGGTTAGGTACATGTGGAAATTCCATATTAGCTTTACCATTTCTCTACAACTCTGAAATTTGTTCAAAATAAAAGCTTTCCTAGAAACAATAACTATATCAGTAGCAGCAGCAACAACACCAACAATGTCAACAGTGTGACTAAATCTTGGGGTTCTAACTTCAGGAAGCTTTGCTTCGACATGAAGTTCAAGTACTGGGATCTGTAGGTCACCATCCAAGACACATGACATATCTGAAGCCTCCTCCCATTCCTCTTCCTCCTTCTTCTTTGTAGAGTATATGTGTAGTTGGGATTAAATCTGGGGCTTAGCGCATGCTTGGCAAGCGCTTTACCACTGAACTACCCATATCCACCCCTTTTTCTTTTTTGAAATAGGGCCTCACTAAATTGCCTACATTGGCCTTAAACATGTGATTCTCCTGCTGCAGCCTTCCAAGTAGCTGGATTACAGGGGCACACCATTGCACCTAACTTGTTTTCTGCATTTACACCTGCAGCTCAGAGGCAGCCTGGTACAGTGGAAAGAGATGGCTTGAAATCCAAGCAAACGCTGGCTGAGCCTCAGCTTCCCTCTTACATAACCATGACTATAGAGAAATCACTTTCTGTCTCAAAACTTTAATGTCTTGCATTTGTAAGATGCAAAAACAATAATTTCTCCTTTTCCTAGGCTTGATGTGAGTCTGACAACTAAGAAAAGTAGAGCACTTGCACACAGTAGGTGCTCACTAAACATGAGGGCTGCCTTTTTTCTTCTTAAGCGCTAGGAATTGGGAGCTCACCAACCTCTTTCTTTCCAACAAGAACCTTTCATGTTTAATTTATAGGCTGGTTTAGGTAGTTGCATTTTAAATAATTCATAGCCTTGCTGTTAATATTTGTAGTTGTTGAATTCCTTTAATAAAACATTTAGGGATTTCTTTCCCCCCAAAGTGTATTTCGCCCAGAGAATGATTTGTTTTCTGAATTCCAGGACTTGGCTGCCTTTCTTTCTTTTCTGTGTCTAATCTTGTCTATTGCTGTGGCAGAGGTGAGTGCTACAAGCTTGGGTTTTGCTCAATATAGTTGTGCAGGTGGGATATCAATCACCTGGGGCTAGGGCTTGAGGATGGGTTTACTTTACTGGGGGCTGCACAGCAGTTAAGGATGTGGAGTTCCACATTAGGGCTGAGTCTGAACTCAGGGCTGCTATTTCCTTGTTGTGAGATCTCTTACAGGTAACATTTCAGAGCCTTTGGACTCTCATTTGCAAAAATGGTAGTAAGCCTCTGTTTATTTTGCCTGATGTACATTTGCCTCTATGCTTATATCTGCAGATGCTGCTTTTAAGCTCTCCCAGCCTCAACCCTTACATTGCATATTTGATCAGGCAAATATCTCCCTCCCCGTTTGCTCTGTTTTCTTTTCACATTGTTTTGGGTCATTTCCATAGAACTGGAGGCTCTTCCTTGGATCCCATGAAACCTTACTGGCCTTGTCATTTCTTGGTACCCCCTGGTTTGAAAGAAGGGAAAGAATGGTTCAGGCAAGCTGTGGCATTTTCTTAAAGAAGACTCCAGTTCCCCCTGGAAGATTCAGGAGACTCTGAAACCCAAGGCAAGCTTCACAGGTGCCAACTGTATTGTTCAAAGAATATACTCCCTTTTATAGCACTTATATTTCATTCTCTACTGCCAGAATGGAGACACATGCTGGGTTTCTGCATTCGTAATTGGGGAAGAACAGATGGGAGAGATGCAGTTGGAAGTAATACTGTCATTAAAATAATCTATACTGCTTGTAACTCTCAGGAGCGTGCGAGAAGGTGAGTGGTGGCACGTGGATCAAGTTTCTTCCTATCCATTCCTCACGGAAAGGACGGGGGCACGTGCCTTAGTAGGATCTGGAATTATATTTCCTGATGGCACTCCTCTGTGGGCGCATCTCTAGATTCCAGGCTCCAAAGACAATTGGTGGCAACGTTTCCTTAGGTAAAGGGCAGTGTGGGCATTCTGGACACAAAGATCTGAATGGGCAAAGTGTGGAGGCTGGAAATATAGAATGCTCTTAATTAATTGTAAGTGAGCAGAGCTGGGGAAGAGTTCTTGCTAAGGAAGATGGGGTAGGGGAAAGGGCTGAAAGGATTTAGATCATGGTGCTAAGGTTCTTGAATACCAAGTTGCATGAGAGTTGCCAGGGCCTGGTAGAAAGAGCAGTGGGCTGCCATCAGGTCCAGTTCAGACTGCTACCAACTCGCTATGGGGACATTGTAAAGACAGTTCCCCTTCCTGGGCTTCGATTCTTCACCCTAAAATGGGAGTAGAAGGGAAAACCTGTGGTTCAACCTACGAACTTCAGCACGACACACCTACTTCTGGACTTCCGGAGATTTTTTCTCCCTCCCTAGCCACACAGGTAACTCTAACCTTATCCCGGTCTCTGTGGCTAGAATCACAATCATCACCATTCTGTCATTGGTAAATCAGCCTAGCTATCCTTTACAGAGAGCCGCTTTGGGCCAGGAACTCGAAAGAGCTTTTTCGACGTACCTCAATTTTGGCCATCATGGTCAGAAGGCTACTGCACACATACTATCACCCTCATTCACATCTGAAGCGCAGAGGGGTGAAAAGATGTGTTTTGTCACCCACCACCGAGTGACAGAGCCCAGAGTCATGCCTGCCTTTCTTGGCAGCACCCTCTTTCCACCTGTGCCACTGTTGTCGCAGTATCCCTACCTCCTAAGGTGGAGCTCTGTAGAGATGGTCAATGTTCACTGGCTAAAACAGTCCTTCCCACTGCCTTCAAGGTACATCCTGGGCTTTCCACTTTACAGATGTCAACTAAAGCTCTGTAAGGAGGAATTACCAGCCCAAAGTCACAAAACCAGCATGTGCTACAACTGGGTTTGGCTTCTGAGCTGCCTGCTATCAACTGCCAGACAGCACTGTGGGATACTTCAGCCTCAAAGTTGCAGACAGCCCAGGACCAGGTGGAGCTCCACAAGTCCTTTCCCCAAACTGTAGAATGTTCTTTGCAAACTCTTTTCTCAGAGCCCCATTTTGCCATATTTCCAGAATGCTCTCCTCCACCTTAGGGAGAATTACCCCTCAGACATGTCTATGGCATCCATATAAGGCAAATATATGGCTTAAATCTGTGATACGTCTACAGCAGTGATCTTAGACTTGCTAAATGACCAGGAGGTCCCACAGCTGTGACCAGACTTCTTGTTGAAAATCCTTTGGCTAGCAGAGCAGTATATCAACACAGGGTCTAGATACTGAGTTTTCATTACCTACTCCTTGGAATGTATAAAAAATTTTATATATTTCAATACTTCATTTCTCCTTGTGAATCCTGATACAGAGCTCCTAAATCTTTGTAATTTCCCAAACAACAGAATCATTTGTTCTAATGAGGTAACTCTCTATAAGCTCATGTTTCAGGATGGGGGCTGGTGACTAGAAAGACCATGATTAAAATCTTGGAATATTCAGCCCCACCCTCTATTATCCAGGAAAGGTAGGGGAGCTGACATAGTTATAATAGTTAATAATCTATAATGCCTTATATGATGAAGACTCCATAAAAATCCCTGAGCTACAGGGTTTGAGATTGGGTGCTGAACACATTCATGTGCCAGGAGGGAGCGAGCCCGTACTCTGTGAGGCCAGAGGCTCCTGCACTTGGAACCTCTGTGCACCTCGCCATCTGTGCCTATAAACCTGGCTGTTCACCTGCATCCTCTACTACATCCTTCAGAACAAAGCAGTCAATACAAAGTTCAGTGTCTCCTTGAGTTGTACGAGCTCTTCTAGAAAGTTACTGAACATGAGTTGGGAATCCATGATTCTGTAGCTCATCAGGCAGAAATGTGGAAAACTGATTCTTGTAACTGGTGTCTGAGGCAAAGGCTGTCTTCCTCTTTCACCTTAACTAAGCCCTTAACCCTCAACTACTCCAGGTAGATAGTGTCACCATTCGATTCCTGTAAGTCAGCCAGTTGGCATCCAGAGAGTTGGAAAACTGGTTGGTGTGGATGAAAATCACCTACGCAGTAGGTCCTGGTACTGTGGGAAGAGAAGCAAGGTTTCCCTTAGAAGGTGACCTTACCTCCATATACTGGGTTCATGGTGTTGCACCCCACCTCAGTAATGACCTGCCATCAGTGCAATGTGCTGAGCTACCAAAGCAGGATCCCCCCTCCTCTGAATGACCTTCACATATCTGAGGTAGGAAGGCTGAGGTGGAGGAGAGGAAATGTGATTATTTTGTACAAATGAGCTCATAAATGTCTAGTTGCTGCATTGTATTGTTACACCACTTTTCAGGTGAGGAAACTAAGTTCAGAAGGGCTTTAATGAAGCTGGGTGTGGTGGCACAAACCTGTAATCCCAGTGACTCAGGAGGCAGGAGGATGGCAAGTTCAAAGCCAGCCTCAGAAACTCAGCAAGGTCCCAAGCAACCTAGTGAGACTCTGTCTCAAAATAAAATATAAAAAGGGCTGGGGATGTGGCTCTGTGTTTAAGCAGTCCTGGGTTCAATTCCTAGTACCAAAAAAACAAAAACAAAAAGAAAAAGAAAGAAAGAAAGAAAGAAAGAAAGAAAGAAAGAAAGAAAGAAAGAAAGAAAGAAAGAAAAATTCATTTGAAAAAGGCTTTAATAACTTGCCTAGGGTGAGTGTGAAATGATAGATTTTGAATCTGGGCCTCCAGTCTGTCTCACATCAAAGCCTGGGCCCTTCTGCCTGCATGGCATTTCCTCCTAAACTAGGATTCTACTTGATCCTCCCTTGACTTGTCTCACCTGCATCCCCATTTTTCACAGTAACCCAAGACTTCAGTGGTTTAGGAAATGTCATCAGTAACAAAGGTGCTAATTTTCCATAGAGATCTTTCCCCTGCCATTATTTGACTCAAGTGGTGAAGAATTCTTGTGGGCTTCTCTGGATTACAAACACCCTGGTCACACTTCTGCATGCAGTCCTTGCACATGCAGTCCCCACTGCCTGAGATTCTCTTCCTCACCCCCTTTCTCCTTTAACTCTGTGCATCCATTAGAGCTCAGATCCACGGTGACTTTCTCAGAGAAGCTGTCTGACTCTCTGCTTAGGCTCCCTGATCCCAATTAACCCTAATAATTTTGTCCTACTTTCCTCCCTGGCACATAACTCAGTTTGTAAGTGTTGATTCATTGGTGTGTGGATGGATTAATGTTGGTCTCACCTACTAGACCATGAGCTCTAAGAGGGGAGATCCCCGGTCTATGCAGATCACAACTGAGTCCCCTGTTCCAAGCACAGAGCTTGGAACACAGTGGATGCTTAACGAGTGCTTAATGAATGACTGATGCCGGCATGTTTGGCTACTCCCTGTGTATCTGCACCACATGCATACAGGATCCTAAAACTCCTGGGTTTCTTCCTGAACTCCTGCTTTTAAGAGACATAGCCTCCTCTTCAGAGCTTGCTAAAAATTCAGATTCCCAGGCTCCATCCCAAATCCTTTGAATATAAATCTACATTTTAACATGGCCCTCAATAATTCCTATGCACATAAATGACTAAGGGCAGCAGAGAGGAAAGAATATAGAAAGGTGAGGTAGCTGGTGTTAATTAAGAAATTGATCAGTTAATGGGTTAATTAAATAATTTTGTAAAATTATCTGAACACCTAACATGCTAAGCCCTGGGTTTCTTGCATGAACACAGTACATGTGGTCCCTGCCCTATCTTTCATACCTGCATGGACAGGCAGTGGGGGGGGGCGCTGCTGGTTGTCCCTGGGGCTTCCTTGGGTGGTGACTGGCAGGGTACAGGGCAGCCTCATAGGCAATAGACTTTCCTGTCATGTGTCAGCAGGCTTGAGGCTGGAGGATGGGGTCAGGAAGTTGTCCTTAGTCCTCTCACCTCCCTAGTTCTCCCCTGCATTCTTATGCCGTCTTGGAAAACCTGACTCAAATGTCCTGAAAATCAGACAACATCTCAATCCCCTGGGCTTCTCTCAGCTTCCTTAGTCTTCTTGCTTACATTTGCCTTCCAATGTCAATCCGCCACCTGCTCAGTGCTCACAGTTTCTCCCTTCCCTGTCCACTGCTTTCCTTCCTACCTCCGTTGGCCACCTCTTTTAAGTGGCCTATCATGCAGACATGAGAAATCATGTTTATAAAGACTCTGCAGTAACATGGAACATGCTTAGGTTGAACAGGAAGCCAAGCCCAAAGCGGTAGGGACATGATTACAATCTTAAGGGATAAGTCTGTATAGCTGAAAAAATTTAAGCAAACTCCAGAATGTATCTAACAACATCTATGCTTGTATGAGGATTTAAAAACACGTTCACTGGGGGCTGGTGAGGTGGCTCTGTGGTTACGGCACTTGCCCAGCATGTGCAAGTACACAGGTTCAAACTCCAGCACCCACATACACAACTAAGTGTCAGAGCAATGAAAGCCATGTGAAAAACTCAATAAAAATTGATTCTCTCTGTCTCTCTCTTTCTCTCATACTGTTTTTCTCTCTTTAAAAAAAAACCACAAGTTCATTTAAAATTTCTCTATTATATTTTTTATGAGTACAGATTTTTTAATAGGTGGGAAAAGAAATAAAAGTCACAAATTAAAAAAATTGGTTGCATGTATGAATTTTTACACGAATCATGGGGAACCTTGCCTAGGTTCCTGGGGAAGGGAGGGGAGTACAGAGGGGGAAGGGAATAGGAAGGACATCAAGGAGACCAGAGGAGGTAGTATGGGGGAATCTAATCAGAGGGGAACCTCTGACCTCCAGGGGAAGTCCAATTAACTTGGG